>JAGVVM010016443.1:0-14211 GCA_019149425.1 Psidium friedrichsthalianum | reverse complement strand
TTCTCCCTCCTCTCTCCTGGGAGTTATCATCTCGTCAATTGCCGAAGCTGAGGGAGTGCCACAGGATGAGGATGGCCCATGGCCTTCCCCCTCCCTCCCTCGAACGACTCGTGATCTCTGGATGTGGGATTGTAAGCGGAACGATGCACCAAAGGGACGGCTGATATTTGGCCCCTCATCAGCCAAATCCCAGAAGTTATAGTCAGTAAATTTGACCGGCCAAAGTCCAGGACAGACACAGTGTCACGAACCAGCGGGGTGGCAAGATCACGGACCCTCCATGGGCCAGCCAAGAAAATAATCTGGGCGAGCAGGACTGTTGCATAGGAGGCGAATTCGGGGGGGATTCAATCATGGTGATATGTGAGGGTATGACTCGTCTTACTGATGACTGGGATGGAAAATTTGCAGGATACCAGTTTGATGCATATTCGTTCCCTAGAGCACTGGTTTCGCCCAATAAGCAGTGCTGTGGCTTGTCTCTGAGGAGGGCATGTATGGCCTGAAAGCCAAACTGGGCTTGGGAGTACATTTACCAGTGGCCCAGCTGACAAGATTTGGCCAAAAAAGAAATTGCAATTGCGTAGCGTCAATTAGGGTGGCCAAAAATGTCTTGATCTGCAAGTCAAAGGAGGATTCGGTAGGGTTGAGTTTGATCCTTCTATTTTGTCTAAATAAATTGACTTATCTTGACCACACAGTTTGGATACTTCATTTCACATATGAATGTCTGAATGCCCCCCAACATGTATGAATCCTCATCTTCCTTTGAAAGAACATTGCCATAAAACTTGAATTCAGATAAGTCAAGCCTGCAAAACCATCATGTTATTTTCTATCCATCCGCCGAGGCTATTAGAATTGATCACACAGAAAGGTAGCTGTCCACATTCACAGACCACAGCAAAAGACGTCAGTTAAATCTACTTGATTCTGTTCGACAGAATGTGCAGAATTCATTGCCGCATCTCATTTCATGAGCCGAAAAGGGGCAGGTCCAATCCATTAACTGAATGTGCCATCTGAATCGAGAAGTCTCTGATGAAGAAAAAGAGGATCGGAATGAAGAAAACTAGCAATCAGAATTCAAAATTGAAGGCCATGTTCTCGGACTGCTTCGGTGCGAGCTTCCACACGTCCATGGTGGGATAATCCACCCGGTCGAAGTGCTACCTTCGTGATTCCTTTCTCCAAGCACGACTTTGTGAGGATTTCACCCACTCTCCTGCCACTTCCTGATGCCAACAAGTTACAAGGATGAGAGTTCTTTAGCAAAGCATACAAAGAAAGGCAGTTCAAATAATTGCATAGAGGATCTACATCCAGGAAAGAAACAATCGCAAGCCGGGCAGAATTTCTTAAGTTTGATATGTCTAGTGTCCCAAAAATGCACAGGGATTGCAGAAAGAAATCCACAGGAGACGAACGAAACTAAACTACTCAATCAGTAACCCCTAAGGGTAGACTGTGTGATCAGGTGCTCGTCTGAATGTGGCAGTTAAACTACTAATCAATAAGATGGATGTCCATTATTTAGTGGAATCGAATTGCTTCGGTCATCAATTCTTCATGGTGATACATCTCTATATACGAAGAATTATGAATTAGCCCTTGATGATGCGCAAGTCAGGATGATCAAATTTTCTTCAATCGAAATATGTACATAGCCCCCTAGTTCATTCCTTAGGAGACCCTCTAAACACATAAGTGCAAAAAATAAAGTAAAATAGAAAATTAGCGATATATATTCGTAGTACTCCGCTCAGCTTAGCCTCGAGGGAAAAGATTTTGTTTGCAATTGATTAACAAGCTGCAAAGATAGATCACATTAAGGGGATATTCATAGACTTTCCAACAAATAATGTTTGTTGTCACTTATGAGTACACAATGACGTTGATATTTTAATACTTTATTTTTTTTAAATGTGTCCAATTATGAGATAGGTTTGTTGAAATAGTTTGTTATCATGAAACAAGGTGATTGTTTTGTATGAAAGGAAGTGATTGTTACAGGAAGAGAAGTTTCGACCAAAAAAAAAAATGAAGATAAGTGATGGTTAATCATGAAAGTGGTAATGCTTTATCATTAAATGTTTGGATGGTGGGGAGAAGGTACCTATTTGCAAGAGATAGTTGAATTCGTTGTTTGGAAATAGGACCAAATTATAGCATTGTCCATTACAACTGGTCATACATTAACAACTCTCTCTTGCACGGATATCCTTTCTTCTCTCTTCACACACAAGTTTCATAACACATTCAGGGTGAAATTCTAAGAGAGAAATGAGCCCAGTTCGTTAGCCACTTAACGAAACAAGCCTGACTTAGGCCCAAAATCACTTTCTCACTAGAAATCGCCCAGAGTAATTACCTAAGAAAGTCGGCCCAGCTATCCTAAATAGGCCTCGCGAGACTAGGTCCTGAAGACAGGCCCAGCAAGCATGGACCAGCTTCTGCGACAGGCCTGAGACAGCAGTATTCCGTCCGGCCCAGAGAACAAGAAGAGCAGGCCATGATCCACTGTTCATCTTCTTCTCCATGACAGAGTCGTCTCCTCTGTGGCATTTTCTGGCGACGTCTTCTCTGGACAGACCAAAAGCACCGCTCGTCGGACGCCGAATCGTTTCCGCCAGCCGCCGGGTTCTGCTCGCCTCGCCTGTGGGAGTCATCGCGTCGAGGAGGGCGGCGGCTCTCTCCACCCCGCTCCGGGCTCCTCGAGCGGCGACGGCGGTGACCGCATCAAGGTGGCGCGGTCCCCGGCTCCTGGAGCTCTCCCCTGGTCCCACTCTTTCTTTTTTTTCTTCTTTTTCTTCCCTTCTCCTTTTCCTTCACCTGCCCACGTCTCTCTCACGTCCAATCTCACCAGCTCCCTCAACTTGCTCTTCAAGTTTGCTCGTGTGGCCTTCTCCTCCACCACAGATCTTCCGCAGCTGTCCTTCATCCACCCGTATCTCTCTCTCTCTCTCTCCTTGCTGTTTTTGTCCTGCTTGGCCGCAGCATGCCCACGCCCGCTTGCTTCAGCAAGCATGAGAGCCAGGGGAGAGAGGGACATTGTTGTTGGGGGCGACCACGCGGGAGGAAAGGTGCTGGCTGGGCCCAACCACGCGGGTCTCGATCCAGCCTGGTCCGACTCGATTTTTTTAAAATAATTCTTTTCATTTTGGTTTTTATAATTTTTTTTGTACTTTTAAATTTTGTAATAAAACAAGAGAAGATGCATAATTAACTAATTAGGCATATTCTTTTTTTACGAAGAAAATAAAATACAGGACTGCTAAAATTAGATGTCAACAAAAAAAGCTCTCACCCAATCTAGAAAGGCCGGCTATCGCCGTCGAGCCCTCATCGATGGACGGCCATCACGTGAGACTGGCCACTAGGGAAAATGAAGGGAAAAATAAAGGTAAAAAAGAAAGAAAATAAGGAAAAAAAACAAAAAATGTAAACAAAGCCAAGATCCATTTTAGGTTTTTATTTTTTAAAATGAATGCATTTCATATCTTTATTTGGGATTTTTCACGAGTTGCAAACAAGGTGCAATTTGTTGAGAATGGCAATATTAGCAGTGACGAAGGAAATAAGAAGATATAGTTTGAAGTAAGCACGGAAATAGTGGCATGAAAAATTTGATTCATATGGATTTAAGCATAACAATGCTGATAAGTGCATTTATTCGAAGTCTACAAAAAAAAGTATGGAGTGATGATATCCTTATACGTAGATAGTATGCTGATGCTGATTGTCGGAAAGAAGCTGCTTCCTTCGGGGTAGTTGAAGGTAAGGACGTTGTCAGTGGAAACGAAAACAATAATCCCTTAAATTCTGTGACCCCGTCTCGCGAGAACTGTGTGAATGCTTCGGTAAACGCTGGTGAAGCTAGTATCTTCCACGGAGATGAGATTCATGTGGCGCTAAAGCTGGGTTTCACGCTTCCAACATCTTCCTATCCAGCAATGGCCATAAGAGAGCTGCTGAAGACGTCAACTTCAGTGAGTATGCCACTGAAAGTTCTTCGTTCTCTTCTGGATTACTCAAAGAAGATTCACTAAAGGCGAAACGAGGTGCAGCCCTCATTCCCAGAGATCATGCAGAGACCCAAAGAAACGAGAAAAGCGTGCAAAGTGAAAAATAGACGAATATCAGGACGGTAAAGCAATAAAATCACAGTTTGACCCTCCAGCATCTTGAGAAAGCATTAGTGTCTACTTGAGTTTGGAAAAGTTGCCTCCATAATCGCACGGGTTTAGAAGTGAGCCGATTTGATACGAAGAAACAAGAACAGTATACCTCAAAATCCTTTCTCGATTTTCAGAGTAAAACCGGTCCGAGTCCAACAATTCCTGATACGGGTCGTCTTTCATGGAAGCTTAACTGAGGCTACTGGAGTGCTTTATTTATAGTCTTTTGCTACTGGTAGGAAACCTAGGCAGTTTATGAGTCTTGCTTCTAATGGGCTTCTCCCATCCCCACAGACAGCCTCATCAGCTAACGTGATAGAATCTGATTCTATTCCACTCTCTCCGATGTTTTCTTTAGTGTTGAAATTTGATAGTTGAATCATGCAATGCAATAGTGGGAAGTTCTTACCAAAGGCTTTAAATCGTTCATACTGACAAACTGAAAACATGCTCATTATGAATTTAACTATTGCAAATCCAATCAAAAAAACATAATTTAAAAACAATAGCAAAATTTCTCCCGTCTCATATTGGCACATATATTTTCATTGCCTGCTTACTAGCAATGGCCATTGCTCCAATCCCTCCGACCAATCTAGCTGATCTTTTATATAACAGAAGGAAGTGAGAAGTTGCCAACAGTGAGATCTCGTGTGATATATACAGATTAGTACCTAGACTGTCGAATATCTCAATTCGATCCTATCAATGATGCAAGAAAGTAATGGAAATTTGCACAACACACGAATTTACGTGGTTCGGCAACGGAGAGGTTCCGCCTGCCTACGTCCACGGGGAGATGAAATTTGTTTCACTAACTTGGAGAAGAAGATTACAACCTGTTTCGCCCTCAATATATATAGCGAAACCCTACATGGTGCAAATTACAAAATTGCCCACATAGCCCTAAAATATTTAATTTTTCCATATAAATCATTATATGACTAAACATAAAATGTCTCTGGCGGCTCGGGGGCGCTGCCCCCGCGACCCCCGCCGGGGCGGCCCCCCCGGACCCCGCCCGCTCACCGTGGAGCGGGACCCCCGTGCTGTCCAATCGTCAGGGGGCCTTTCGGAACCGCCTCATAATCTCCTCAATAACAGAATACAAGACATCAGCCTCAACATAGACGACCGATGCAAAAGTCCTTCGACTCTCATGTTCCATGTTTGAAAAATATTTACCCAGTGGACGGATTGTAGTTAGGTACTCCCACTATTCTCTTAATTTAACACAAGCATGTCTCATATGACCTTGAAGCCTTGAAATTTCATAGCTATTTTACCTCGTGAACCAAGTAAAACAAGGAAGCTTCATTAGGAATTTAACTGTTGTCACTCGATAAATGTTTAGCCGGCGGGCCTACCGTAATTAGGTACTCCAACTATTCTCCTAATTAAACATAACCTACATTATCCGATAATCCATTCACCTGAAGAAAAATTATTCTTTCGGGTCGCGACAGCTTACCACCGAGGACATACGTACTATTTGGCCAGCATACTAGTATCCCCCTGAGATTCCAAATCTCATTTAAAGAGGTGCATACGGAAAATCCACATTAAACACCCTCCTTATCAATTATGGCGAATCCATCAAGTAAAGGTATGGCAACATTTCCCTTGTCCAAAATATGTATCACCTGTACCAGTTCTCTCAGCTCCAGACGAACCATTTCCAGAAGAAGCAAAATGGTACTTTTGGATACTCATGCATCTTCACACCATAGCCATAGAGTTTCCCACTGAACAAGCCTACTAGTTGTTCAAAAGAGCTCTCAGGAATGAATTTCGACGCCCAGATCATAAGACTCTTGTTGAATTGCTCTCATGGTTCCAGATAAACAGACAGTGGGATTATGAATTTACAATTGCCAATAAAATTCAGACTCCTACATTAGAGAGAAACACCAAAGTCCTTTTCAGAAGGCCATGGATATTCATCAGCCCAGGCGGAGACATTTCAAGCCATCCACACTCTATGGGAATGTCTACTTTCAAGCCTTCACAAAACTTTGTACAAATCCACCACACCTGGCATGCACCCATCCACGCCATCCCATTCCAGTACAGAGAAATCCAGAGAATCCTATGCCAAGAAAACAAGATCATCCCCCATGAACTCTGGCCCCATGACCAGAATGCTCTACTACCTTGGGAAGCAAACCCACCAGCACCTGTTCCAAACAACACGCTTATGGATACTCACGATCCATATGGAGGACCCTAGTCACAAGACCTTTATGAACTATACTTAGATGTTGCTGAATCATCATACTGTCAAACCCCATCCTTATCACAAGACACTCCATCAGGACCCCCATAGCATAATCTTTGGAGCACCGACAAACTCACCCATGCCGTCACATCTAGATAGATAGTGGCCACAGTAGCCTCAGGAACAAGCACAATCCAGTGGCAAACAAAACAAAAGTCCACAGGAAGAAGATAATACCCCAGTACTCTCCTCAGACGATGACATTGAGAACACAGAAGAAGGATTCAGTGGGAATCCTTACTGGCCACTTTAAGAGTTATGTAATTATTGTATGGTGTGTCCCTCCAATAAGTGATCCAGGCCATGTGCCTCAAATCACTCAGTGTGTTGTATGTCCCACTTCTAAGTGTTGGTCATGTTCGGCCAAGAAAGAGCTCAATAATTGAGCCCCAGTCTTAAGTTCTATATATGGAGTCAGAACTTGCATTGTTAAGTAGGATGTAAGATATTATGAGTAATGAAGAGAGCTTTTCATACCCTTATGAGTCCTTAAAAATCTTTTGTTCTTTGCCCTAGGCCTCTTAGATCTTAGAATGTTCTTACTCTGAAAACCACCGATGTTCTAGATCCAGTATTGAACTAGGCTTGGAAGAAGTATGCTCTTCACTCGCCACATTTGTGGATCTTGTGAACCAGAATTCCAAGGATGTCTATTTCCTGTTATACTTGACAATTTGGATCCAAGGAAGCTAAAAGGCAGGCCCTTGACCAATTTAGCCAAGAAGGCTTTGTGAGGGTCGGGCTAGCATACCTGCTTCTTGAAATAAGGCTTGTCATTTATCCAGGTCATAGACTTTCTTTGAGTCTTCCAAGCCTGACCATTAGTAATCAAATAAATTCATGAATTGAAGAGATACATGAATTCGGAAGATACATGAATCAAAAAGATTCATCAATTCAAGATAAATCTGAATCAAAGAGACATATCTCGTTTTATTCATTTTCCTTGATTATTAACCAATTAATTTCAACAAGTGGAACACACAATAAATCGCTGTTTGCAAAATTAAGAATGGGAAAAGAGCATACCACTTGTAATGACAGTGACAAAGCGCGAGAGGGCAGAGAAGAGCATCAATGGCTAACTTGCAATGACTCCCATTCAAGATGTTTGGGTGCTCCATGTCTTTTTCCAAGGCTGCCGGCAAGATGGATGGCCACTGCTTCAATTTTGACCTAAGGCACAAAAGGGACAAACGCTCTCAGTTGGGGATTTTAGCTGGGAACTTCTACTAGATTTTGACCAACGGTATCATGGCAAAATCTCATCTCTATTTGGCAAATGATCCCATTGGACACAACCGCTCGATTGTATAACCGGTTCCCGCAACAATAGAAAGTGAACACATGCTTTCTAGACCATTTCCACAATCGTGTTGATAGAACATTACGAATATCATGGGAATTCTGTCAACATCGACCCCCTTAAAGATCATGCTCTGCATCGAAAGGGGTATGTTTCTCATCCAGGTACCAGAAGGAGCTCACCATAAAGAGTGTTCACTAAACCCTAAAAAGGATGCACTTCGCCTCTAAGGAATGTGCACTAGACCTGAACGAGAGCGTGTATTATCATGAGAAATATTTCCCTCACCGTAATAAAGTGGGCAATTTATATCGTGAGGAGGGTACACTTCAGCCTAAAGAGCGTGCACCTTGTTAGAACAGGACTGCATTTCATTATCAACAGGGACCTTTTTAATTCTCTCCAAACAAATATCTCTTCACACCCTCTATTTAGCTGATTCAAGAAATAAGGGCCAGACTGCATACAAAGTATAAATAAAATAGCAAAGAAAATTGAAAAGTCATATATATGAATGGTAATAAATAAATATTTACCCAGTGGACCAAATAAAAGGAGGAAGTTTCGTTATGAATATGATCATTATCGCTCGATAAATATTTAGTTGGTGGGTGAATCATAATTAGGTATTCCAACTATTCTCCTAATTAAACAAAAGTCTATCTCATTTGACATTGCTGCCTTGAAACACCATTTTTTGTTTGACCTTAAGACCATTGGACTATTTACAGTAACATTTTTATCTTTTGTATATTGGACAAGTTGTGTCTGAACTAGCTTTTTACACATTTGGATTAGTCTATCTCATTGCGTCATCTTAAGAGCGCACTCCTCCATATTGATAATTTTTGTCTATGAAATGATAGGGATCTCGCCATTTTTTGGCGCTAACAAACCCATATGCACACACTATAGTAATATGGTAATAATAATTCAATATCAAATTCTATCTATTTGAATGGCTGGTGGGCATACTGAAGTTAGGCAGCTCCTCTCTTCCTCTCGAGACAAAACAGCAAGCCTATTCTACTATGACTCTGTGGACCACGTAACGAAGAGAGAGTAACAATTTTGTCTAGCCATTATTTGAAGATGATTTTCTTATCAAGTCTTTCCGGACACTTGTTGAGCAACTAATGAGGTAAATTGATGGATTTTAATGCATTGAATTCCCGTGTGAAATGGAACTATGTTTGGGACCCAATATAATCAATGATTATATGATAATATCGGTCTACATGAACTAAATTATGTATTGACTTCGCCTTCCTTTGATAATGTGATGGAGTTCACGATGCTGCATCAATGAGAGCGATGATGCCACGATCTATGTGGTGCATGATGATGATGATGATGGATGGGTGCATATGGGAATCATGTGATGTGGGAGAGAATTGAAAGGACAGCCTTTCTCGGATTCCAGCCTTTGGTGGCTTTAATCATGCAAGACTAGGGTCCCTTTCCGACCACCTTGTTCCCTGAAATTGAATCTATTGAAATGAACGAATGGTTGTGCTGAGGAGGAGAAAGAGCAAAACAGTTCAAGAACGAGAAGAGACAAAGGAGGTGTAGAGATGTGAGGTAGGAAAGATGACGCAAGGGGGAGTATCAAAGAGCAATCGACGGAGAAAGAAACCCAGAAACTTTTTGGCTAGAACATTTCATTATCAATGGTCAAGATTTAGTACTAGCAATTCAATGATTTTAGAACCATAAACAAAGACCCAAACAGCTTTACCAAAAAAAAACAAAGACCCAAACAACGAGAAAGAAAGAGGAGATAGGCATGGATCATGGAGCTCCAAGTAGTCACCAGTCAAATTTAAGGGTGCTTTTGTTTGAGTAAATGTATTTTTCGAAATAATTTTTGGACTTTCACCCATTTAGTTCACCGAAAATAACATAGTCAACGGAAAACACTTTCGGGTCACGGAAAATTCGCCCACAAAATTAGAAAAGTGAATTTCTAAATCTAGAGAGGTGAAAAACTATTCTGAATGGCTACTCTTTAATTTTTTAATACATTAAGATTTAATATTTTTTATTTAATAATTTATATTTATATTTAATTTTTTTTCTCCCTCCTCCTCCAGCCAGATCCTAGCGAGCTCAAGCTCTCTAAGGCCGTCCCGCCGGCTGGTCTAGTTGGAAGACCAAGGAAAAAGAAAATAAAAAATAAAAAAAAAGTTATTTAGAAACTCAATTTTTTTATTTTTTCCTGAGATAAAATGATGAGATTGAAATCATTTTTCAAATGAGATCCAAATACCAAAAATATTTTCTATCACATATCACCAAATAAAGGAAAACTAACTATTTTTTTATGATTTATTTTTTCGAAAATTATTTTTTTAACATGAAATTTTATCCCAAATAAAGGCATTTTAAATAACAAAAATAAAGACGGTTGCCGGTCACCTCATCAAGACAAAAATGGTGGATTTATAAACAATCAAGTAATAGCAAAGGTGACCTACAAAAAAGGGCATCTACTTTACTCGTCAGTCCCCACAATCGATATCTGAGTCTCAATTGTTTTCCTCCCGCTAAAGGACAAGCATGGATTGAGTACCAGTCGTAAACATTAACGGGCGAAGCACGCTGGCTTGGTGAGATAGAGACGTTGACTCAATTTGCATTAGTTCGGAGAGTATTTTAATGCTTAAAATAACAAACTTTTGATGCTGGCGTCCTGAAGTTAAAGAACTTCGGTTTTGCTCTCCGCTCAGTACACTTTGTTTCAACCATCGGAGCACTCTTGTTTAATCCTCTGCCGCTCCCAAACCAAGCCATGCCCATTGCAGAGCTCTTTCTTGGAGCATTCCTTCAGGTGCTATTTGATAGGTTGGCCTCTCGCAAGCTGCTCAACTTTGCACAGCGCGAGGGGATTGATAAGCTGTTGAAGAATTGGGATAAGTTGTTGACTAGTATCGACCAGGTGCTGGTTGATGCAGAGGATAGGCAATTGACTGGCGATCGCGGGGTGAAGTCATGGCTTGAAGATCTCAGGGACTTGGCCTATGACATCGAAGACTTCCTTGATGAGTTCGCCATAGAATCCCCGAAAACAAGTCCAAGCCAGAACCCAGCACTAGCAAGGCCCGTTCCCTTCTTCCAAGTTGTTGCTTCAGTTGAGCCCAGAGCAATTATGCTTGACCACAAAATGAGATCCAAGATAGAAGATATGGACAACAGATTACAAGAGATCGTAGCTCGGAAAGATAGTCTCAGTCTCAGAGAGAATAATGGGCAGCGATCAACACACTACCGACTGGATAAGCTGCTTCCCACTACGCATTTGCCTGAGCCTTGTTTTGTTAGTAGGGAGGTCGAAAAAATGGAGATCCTCAGATTACTTATCGGAGAAGAAGACAATAGGACATCTGCGTATCTAAAAGTGATTCCCATAGTAGGGATGGGGGGTATTGGGAAGACTGCTCTGGCTCAGCAAGTCTATAATCATGCTAGAGTCACTAGCTATTTTGAGAAAAAAGCTTGGGTTTGCGTTTCCGATGAGTTCGATGTGCTTGCTATTACAAAGAGAATCCTAGAGGCAACCACTAACCATTCATCCTGTGAAGGTAAGGACTTGAATTGGCTTCAAGATAAGCTCAAGGAAAATATTTCCGGGAAGAAGTTTCTTGTCGTGTTAGACGATGTTTGGAATGAGAAGTATGGACACTGGACTTCCCTCTTGAAGCCTCTTCAATCGGGAGCAAAGGGAAGCAAGATCATCGTCACGACTCGTAACCACCGTGTTGCTTCAATGGTCGGTGCTCCATCGAAAACTCTTGAAGAGTTGCCCCTAGATGCTTGTATGACTTTGTTTGCATTTCATGCTCTTGGAGTCGAAAGTTTCCATCATCATCCCGATCTTGAAATACTAGGTCGGAAAATAATTGAAAAATGCAAGGGGTTGCCATTAGCTGTGAAGACATTGGCCGGAATGCTACGCACTGATGTCAATCCCCATACATGGGAAGCTATATTGAATAGCAAAATTTGGGACTTACCAGAAGAGAGAAATGAGATCCTCCCGGCCTTGAAACTTAGCTATCTCCATCTCCCTTCCAATCTGAGGAGATGTTTTGCTTACTGTGCTATATTTCCCAAAGACTATGAAATCCAACGGACGAGTTGGTTCACTGGTGGATTGCAGAGGGCTTGGTGGAGGGAAAAGAAGGAAAGAACCGTTGGAATGTAGGTTTGGATTATTTCAACGAACTAGTATCTAGATCTTTATTTCAAAAGTCAAGTAGCAATGGATCACGATTTTGATGCATGATCTTGTGAATGACCTGGCACAGCTAGTTGCAGGTGCAACCCATTTTAACTCAGGGGAGTTTGAGATTGAGAGCGATCACACTAATGTATCTTTAGCTCGTCACGCCTCATTCATTCCTAGCTATCAAATTGTGCCAAAAAGATTGGAGATATATCATCGAATGCACGGACTCAGGAGCTTCATATCAATAGAGAAGCAATATTGTACTTCCTTTGTGTCCCAGAAAGTGCTACATGAACTCTTGTCACGATTGAAGTACTTGAGGGTGCTTTCATTAAGTCATTATCAAGTCAGCCAGGTACCGGATTGCATTGGCAAACTGAGGCACCTAAGGCACCTTAATCTGTCACATACTCACATTAAAACGCTTCCAAAGTCAATTGTTGCATTGTACAACCTAGAGGCTTTGATGTTGCAGGGATGTTACAACCTTATCGAGTTACCTGAAAGTATGGAGAAACTGATCAATCTAAGATTTCTCGACATCATCAACACTCCAAGCCTAAGAGCAATACCGCTGTATATAGGTAATTTGGTAGGTCTTGAGATGTTGTCCAAGTTTATAGTGCGAACACAAAATGGCTCGAGGTTGAAGGAGTTAAAAAGCCTTGAGAATCTTGAAGGGGAATTGTGCATATCTGATTTGCATATGGTTCAAGAAGCCAGAGATGCCAACGATGCCAATTTACGCATGAAGAAGGGAATACGCCGATTGGCCATGCAATGGAGTGAAGATTTTGCAAATTTCCGGAACGAAGAGCTTGAAGGAGAGGTCCTTGACTTTCTTCGCCCTCACAGAAACCTTGAAAATCTCGCGATATCCTACTTTGGTGGCCTACAATTCCCGTCATGGTTAGGAAGTCCCTTATATGGTAACATAGTGCATTTACGTTTACATGGATGTTGTAGGGCCAAAGCATTACCATCACTCGGGCAGCTGTCTTCGCTCAAAGAACTGTACATCCAAGGTCTAAATGCTATATCTAGAGTAGGGCCAGAATTTTATGGAGCTAGGTGTCCTTTTCCTTCCTTAATAAATTTGGAATTCAGGGACATGCCATCATGGGAGAACTGGTCTCATAGCAACGGCAACGAAGAAGTAGGAGCTTTATTCCCCTGTCTTAAGCTTCTCGTCATTCAAGATTGTCCTAAGCTGATAGGAAGATTGCCTAGTCAACTAAACTCCCTCATAAAGCTCCAAATCGTGTCTTGTCCGCGCATGGATGCATCGCCCTCTGTCATTAGCCTTCCATTTCTCAACGACTTATACTTCAAAGGTTGTAACGAGGGGGTGCTGAAGAGTTTGGTAAACCTAACATCTCTAACCGCTCTTGTCATAGAAGATGTCGCTGAACTGACTTGCTTAAATCATGGGTTTACAAGCTCCTTGATCAAGCTGGAGAAGTTGGAGATGCATAGATGTAAAGAGTTAATTCACTTGTGGCAAGACAGAGATGTAATTGGAAATCTCGCTTGTCTGAAGAGGTTAGTCGTCAAAAGTTGTCCAGAATTGGTGTCCTTTGTGGCTGGAGAAGAAGATATAGAGCTGCCCGTGAACCTCGAGACTATGGTAGTGGCAACTTGCGTCAATTTAGAGAAGCTCCCAAGCAAGATGCACACCCTCTCCTTTCTCAGAGGCTTGAGCATTGAGACGTGTCCAAAACTCGTGTCATTTCCCAAAACAGGTATGCCGACCTCAGTGAAATCATTAAGTATCACAGGGTGCGAGATGTTGCAATCTTTACCCATCATAGGATTAAGTACTCATCCGGAGGAACCAAGCAGCAGCAGCAGCAGCACTAGTAGAAATAACCACCTTGAGCTGACGTCGTGTCTGCAAGAATTGAGAATCGAGGGATGCGATTCTCTGCCAGCCGCTCCATTCAGCGAGGGTAGATTTTTGCCAGTGACTCTCGAGACACTTGAAATTAGGAGATGCAGGGGAGTGGAGTCGCTGGCGGAGATAAATGTAGACCGTCTCCAGTCGCTTCAAGTGATCCAGATTTGGAATTGCGTGAATCTGAGAAGCTTACCCCAGGAGTTGAACACACTGTCCCATCTCACTTCCTTGAGATTGGTCAATTGTCCTGCTCTGGAACCGGAGTGCTTCCCGCCTCTTCCTCCTGGCATCTCAACGTTTATCTTTGGGGTGTCCGAAGATAAA
>JAGVVM010016441.1:0-10201 GCA_019149425.1 Psidium friedrichsthalianum | reverse complement strand
GCCTTATCTTTTTCTTACTCATTTTTGGAGGGGGGAAATGTTATTTATGTTTTAGTTAACTCTTTTTTAGTTAATACTTGGAAGGATGAGTGATCTTGTTAATCTGTTGTTGATCAACTTCATGTTGAATTTCTAGTAAGGAACGTGAACCGTAAAAGAGAAGAAGAAATTAGAGAGGGAGACGCAACATTTTCACGTGAAATAACTCCTTCAGAATCAGAAAGGACGAAGAACCGCGATACCGCACTGTCATATCAAGTTACAATTACAAGAGAGATAGCCTCGATACTTTACAGGAGTTCAGAGCATACAAAGTTATAGTCAAAATTACAAGAGAAATTGTCCCGATGTTCGTAAGAAATGAGTTCCACACGGTTCTTCTAGAGGCTAATAAATAACGCACTCGCTTTTAATAAAAAGTGGCGATGCATCGATAAAGTAAAAGAGTTGATGAATTTATGTCCTTTGGTAACGTTTCGTGAACAATTCTCTCTAAAACAAAAATTCATGTGGAGCGTAGGAAAAGGTTGCTTTGCCTTCACCTTGCCGTTTTTTTTATTTTGGCTTCACCCTCCCCCACCCCCACCTTCTTCTTTTTTTTTTTCCTTTTTTCCGATCACCTTGCCGTTTTGAACGCCCACTTTAGCCATGTCCTATCCACATTAAGGGCGATCGATTCCCAGTCTAGTCCGATCCCACCCAAGCACCGGTTCGATCTAGTCCGATATCCTAGCGATTTAACGGAATCAGTGGATTATTAGTAGGGATAAATAACACGGACTTTAATTTTAATATATAAATTAGAATTAGGTTTGTATTTAAGAAATGAAAAAAAAATAACAATGAATTATTAGGTTTACATTTAAAAAATAAAAAATAAAACATCATCGGTCTGTACGGGTGATTCGGTTCTCCCCTAAAATCGAAAACCGGATTGATAATCACCAATTTTTATTGGAATTGAGAACCGAACGGGCACTCCAAAGAACCAGAGTCCGATCTAGGCAATTCCCAATCTGATCAATTCGTCGGTCTTGCTCACCCCTGAAACGCATCCTTAGGCGCATCACCTACGTCCTCATTTGAACCCTTTCCAATCCCCTAATTCGACTTCCTTGTTCACTGAATCAGTCAATCAATGCAGGTTAATGATGATATTCCTTCCTCGTGCCTTTAGTGCGATCCTGGCATGTACTTGATCTCGAACCTTTTCCTTTTTTCAATACCCATATATCTCTATCTTTGAAGATGCTTCTTTAGGGTTTCTTAGTTTTAACTTTGGCGAAGGAAAGCAAAGACAATTATTTTACATATGAAAAAAAAATGGGATGTGAAACTTTATAAAAATCATTCCTTGAATACGGCAACTATTTCATTTGATCATGCACTTAAAAGGGCACCAACCTTTGTATTTTTCCTTTTATCTCTTTATTTCATGTGGCCACACGTTGCACAATGAACAACTGAGGTGTCGGATTTAGTTATGTATTAAAGTGTTACGAAAGCTTAATCTTCTTTCAAAATTCCAATTTCATCCCCTCCTTTTTCTTGTTTTTTTTGCTCACCGTATTTCATATTAAATGCATGTAACAAATATTGCGAATCACCCCTCAAAAGAAAAGGACAAGTACGGATGGTTATATGCCGAAAATGTCAAAAATATGCAATAGATCTGTTTTCTTTTTCTGGACAAACACACGCGCAACGTTTGATGAAGAAGACTAACTTGTTAATCCTCCCTTAATTAAGTGTAAGAATCAGTACAGAGAGGACTCGAAGTAATCAGATGAGTCCACGAACTTTATGGACTTATATTAATCAATCGACGTCAGAGAGAGAGAGAGAGTCGAGCAGATTTCGTGGAATAAACTATGATAAAAGGTAAAATCCTCATCTAGGTCCGAATCCGCGACGAAAGCAAGAGAAAAGGACAAGGGGAAGTACTGCCTACTGAGAAACCATGATAACTGAACACAGATAGGTATTACAATTCTCACATGAAATGTGTGTCGGCAACCGTACGCGGCAGATGCGCTCTTCCTCGACGGCGGAACAGACGGACAAAAACGACTTCTGGAATCCTTTGCTTGAGCTTCTGGATAAGACCCCACAAGTGAGCTGGAAAGAGCAGCATCAACATCGTCAAACGAGGAGAGAGAAGCAGAGGCCTCGGAGCAACAGCGACGTAAGCGAAGCATTAGAGAGGGAAAACGAAAGGATCGTCGGGAAGAGAAAGGTGCGGGCACCGCAAGCAGTACGAAAGGGCGGCAGACGAGCAACAAGTGGAACGACCCTGTTGAAACCTGACCGTACGACAATTCCGACATGCGTATCGGCAACCGTATGTGGCAAAAGCGGCGGCGCTCTTCCTCTGCACTGTCGATGACGGAACAAATGGACGAATACCACAACTGCTTGAAGCTTCACCAGCAAATTCTTAAGGAGACCATGTAAGGGAGCTGCAGAGAGCAGTATCGGCAGCGGCAAATAGAGGAGAAGGAAGGAGAGACCTCGGAACAACAGTGACGTAAGCGAAGCTATAGAGAGGGAAAACGAAAGGATCGTGAGGAAGCGGAAGACACGGGCACCGCAAGCACTGCGAAAGGCTGGTAGACGAGCAACCAGCGGAAGGGACAAGGAGCAATAGAGAAGGAGAGTGAAGATGGAGAGGAAGATGGTGATGGGGTGAGTGTCAAATGGAGAATTGGGCTTTCCTTGGTATTTCACCGCAGTGAAGGCGACCAGAACTGGAACGATGAAGGTGAGAATGGCGTCGAAGTTCTTCCATTGGTCATGCCTGAGGCTAGGCATCTTGGAATTTTTTTTGTCTTTGGAGGAGAGGAAGAGGAAGGGGAAGACGAGTTCACAAATTAGGAATGGATTTAAGTTCAAGTCCTCCTATATTTATAAGCACGGCGAAAGAAGGGGAACCCGTTTCGGTCTCGCGGGAAGTTTCCGAGCAAGTGATTAACTATTTGTCCCTCCAGCTAATATGGAAAGCAAAGTTTGGATAACTTTATTTAGTGGAGACTTTTCGCCGAGTAAATGAGCCCAATGAGACTTCGTGCCTAGTTAATGGGTGCCGGTTGACTTTTAGCGCTGTGTTGGCTTTTTGCTATAGCGCAGGACGGGTCAGAATCAACCGTTAGGACACTTCTGGTTCCGCTACTTTGAATATTAGATCAATATCTGAACAAAAAAAAAAAAACTAGATCTATAGTTTGACCAAATAATAATATAGTAAACTAGATTCGGTGAAATTGCAATTGCTTTTGAATTAGGTGTATTGTCGCTCTCACCACGATCTTCTTCATTGGTGATACACATGTCACATTAGCTAGAACATCAGTTTTAACATGTGGCGTACGAATAGAGCAAAAGTATTCATTTATTATAACAACTCCTACATTCTTGCTCATTATTGAAACAAGTAATTCTAATACGTAGACTTTCGATGACGTGTTGAGTTTATTTAATATGAAATATGAGGAATTGAAAATAAAAATAAAAAGAATAGGAGGGGTGAAATTAGAAAAATATACTTCAATGACATTTTTTCATACAAAACTAAAAGTTCAGAATTGAAGTTGAAAGAACATGGTTCAGGGTTAGTACGAGGAGTTGAAACTGAGGGCACCTGCATGGAAAGAACATATGAAAAGACGTCGGTTGATAACGAAAGGTTAAATTCATCAACCGCCATGAACGTTGTGAAAATGTGGGCCCCCCGTTTATCCGTCCGTTTCGGTCGTGCCATCCACGCCGTGAATGGGAATTTTTTTACCTGCATCGGCATGCACGGGTTCAACCAGTCCTAGATTGCAACCTCGCGAAACAGGAATGGAGAAGGGAAAGTGGGAAAACATATGAACAATGCTACGCGTGCGATGGAGAACGTTTTCTTCGTAAAAAACAGTTTATACCTAAGTTTTTTCATGGTGGATGAAAATATGTTTTGTTCATCCATGAATGGCTTTCACCTTGAGAGTTCAGGAATGTCTGAAGAATGGTGAGACAGAGTTGCAAGAGCAAAGCGAACGTCTAAAGAATGGAATAGTGTTGACTATTGAGTATCTTGAGATGAATGGTGTTTCTTCATAGCCTTTGAAAGTGAGCTGCGAGTAGAATTGAAAGACGGTTATATACTGAGTACAATCCAAGTTCTCTAATGAGAAAATTCTATAATATAGAGATTTCGAATTTGGAACTTTTACACGACAGCAGAAAAATTCCGTCATGATAATATTAAGTAAGTACTACCATAATAATATTAAATATCCGAATATTTTATACTATCAGTACAAAAGTATAATATTTTATACTATCATGATAGTTAAAAGTTCATGCATGATAGTACCGAAGTTTGGCGTTATACTTTTGTACTATTTTATGATTTCCATATTAAAATAATATATAAATTACTATTTGCGACTCGCCTATCGCCACGGGCACCACGACCACCACCAACGCCAAGGTCTAAAGAGTAATCAAATGCATTTAAACGCAAACCTAGGAACATGTGGGTTTTGTGGGTTTGTCGGAGACATGGAATCATATAGAATGACGTAACCTAGAGAGGGCGTAACCGTCGGATCTACAAAAATTCCTTCCAATTAAAAAAGGATGGAAAAAAGCCAGGGATTGGACTAGGGCCTTAATGGGGAGAGGATTTCTTTGTAGCTTCTACTCTGTCAATTCACATGATGTTGACGGGTCATATGTTTTTTTTTTGTTTGGTTGCCACCAATAACGATCAGTCGCCCTTTTTTTTTTTCTTTTCCATGCTTCTCTCCTAATGGTCCAAATTTGCCGGGAAGTTCCCCTTTACTCTGTTCTCACGCGCCCGCACAAGAACTCTTCTGCTAGGAAGATACCTGAAAATTCAATGTAAATTTGATGACCAAGAAACAAATTAGCGAGGCTGAGTTTCACATCCTTCCTAGTACTTTCTACAAAGACTAAATAAACGAATGTGAACGTGGATATGTTAGCATGGTTCCATGAACTTTCAGACAGTCAGATCTTTGCGCTCATATCCATGAGTACTACAAACTAGCATGAGTTTTTAGTAATTAAAAATACTAAAAGATGGCAGGGATAAAATCCATTAAAAAAATGACCTAGTGTGTATGTCGTTAATGAGAAAAATATAACAACGGATCACATAAATAAAATGCGACGGACCCTCACGATTTGGTTCCTAGTTCCTAGATGGGACCGAACCAAATTGGGTAGAGAACCAATCATCCTTAGAGCACCTCCCATTTGTTGGATTCCTATGTAGTCATTAGATTGTTGTGCATCGTAGTTGCCATGGTTGTAGGGTTGTTCTTGTGGCTCTAGTGGAGCGGGCATGTACAGGCCCAAGGGTACATATGGAATTTGTTGCGTTCACAAGTCGTCGGCTTGTCTTAGGTCCAAAGGAAGTTCTTTGGAATTGGCGAGCCATCTGAGAAGTAGTTTTGGTGTTGTTCACGATTTGAATCCATTGTGTAACGCTTGTTTTCTTTTTCTTGTTTTTTTAAATAGCTACCTAGTGATCTATTCATTTTATAAAAGAAAATATTGGGCCTAGCACACGCTAAAGCCGTGGCACGGCCTGAGCCCAAACAGGCGATGCCATGCCTGATGCCAACACCGCCCAGTAGCCAGTGCTAGCAGTCTCAATACACCGCCGTGGCTAAATAATCCGGCATTGTAGAAATTCGAACGTTTGATCAAGCCTCTTTTAAGGTATAATTCGGGTAAGTCTTGACCGAAATTCGAACCGTGACGGGAATCGAAATCGGACCTGCGAAATCGCAACGTGCGAGCAGTCCGTCGGAGGATTCAAAAGTCCAACGCAAAAGGGTCCCACATACAAAGGGCAAAAAACCGGTTTACTACTGGCTTCAAGTCCTCCGCCCACTACTGACCAACAAGTTGCCGCGGGGCGGGGCGGATGAACCCACTTTTTTTTTTTTTTGGTCGGAAAAAAAGAAAGCTGTCGCGGGGTAAAGTCACTCCACATCCAATATCATGATAGATGGTTATGTTTTAGGTAGGATTTTTTTTTATTATAAAAACTCCTACATTCTTTTTCATTATTGAAACAAGTAATTCTAATATGTAGATTTCGATGACGTGTTGAGTTTATTTAATATGAAATACGAGGAATTGGAAATAAAAATAAAAAGAATAGAAGGGGTGAAATTAGAAAACTATACTTCAATGACATTTTTTTTATACAAAACTAAAAGTTCATGGTTCATGGTTAGTACGAGGAGTTGAAACTGAGGGCACTTGCATGAAAAGGAGTCACTTGATAACAAAAGGTTAAATGCACCTGAAGTTTCCCGAGCAGATTGGTTTTGATTTAAAGAGAGCTTACGTGAGAAACCAAAATCAAATGCATCGGATAATAGGTCTCTGAGACCATGCAGTGAGATCATTTCATCATTATAGCTTATAGGTGCCTTTATTATATGCTATTTAGTATGGCAACATACGATGGAATTGTATCTTCAATAAATTGAACAGTCTCAATGCAATCTGTAATTAAAAATTCTGAAGTCCTTAACATGATTAGTCCTAAGTAGTACAGACCTGTCAGTATCAAAATTATATAAATTTGGAGAGAGGTTGCAAACGAGAAATTATAGAATATACGCGTTTACCAGGACAAAGAAGGAGAGCTGTATTCACGCAGTGCCTTGGCTCGGATACTACATATGATATGTAAATTTTCGTTTTATACTATCCCATTTGTCCCTGTCCTAGGATTAAAGACTTCTCTTTTCTAATCTCGAAGTTAGTCCATGTCCCTCGGCGATTCTATAGTTGGAGTATGGATCTTATGGTGTGCCGCCCATGCGGGCAACCACACCCAACCCATTGCAGATAAATGCCAAGGCAGTTATCTTCTCTTTTCTTTTCTTTTTTAACATGAAAAGTCACGTAACTTTCTCTCTTTCTTCTCCCTTTATGTTAGTTGTCTTCTACAATATACAACGACAAAGAAAGAATGGTGCTCTCCCTCTCTACTGTTAAACCATGATCGAAGCGAGGAAACTCTCGGAATTGTAAAGGCGACATCTAATCTGCGAATAATACAGTACGTTCCTCGTCTAATGTATGGTCTAATCAATGATACAAGTTAGGTTTGGGCATGCTTTTCCGTACATATTTTGTTTAGAAACAGGAGTTCGTTTCTTCACTATACAACCTTCGTGTCGAGAAAGAAAAAAAATTAAACTGTCTGTAAATCTTTATATTTTTCAAGTATTAGGAAAAGAGATTATTACAAGATTAGACTAGAGAATAAGAGGGACTTACGAACATTCGGGCATATTATTACACATCTCAGATTGAAACCAATTATTACGCATATCCAGTCGAAGTTAGGCGACATGGAAAAATAAAAATTCAAATGTTGCAAGAAAATGACACGATATGGTAACAAAGTGGCAAAATACGGGATCCGAAAAGAAGCAATTACCAAGCACGGCTGCTACGTCTTCTGACGTCTGGTTCGGTTTGCGGCAGCTTCAGAGCGTTCAGACCTGGAACTGTTCGACATACGAGGACGTTACATAGACAACGCGTGCTTTTTCGACCACAAACTCGATTACACGTTTTGGTTTGGTGGGCGATATGGTTTGCTTTGGTTGCCACCAATGATTGAGACTTCGTTTTGTCATCTTCCACAACAATATTCGCAAATTTAAAATTTTGATAGAGAAGAGCGTGATTGCCTCAGGTTGAGACTTCGTGCAACTTTCTGATCTCTTAACTTTTGCCTCTGACGTCCGGTTTGCGGGAGCTTCAGAGCGTCAGAACGCTCGTGACGAGAGCTTCCCTTCAAGCCCGACATTGAAAGGTGAATTTGCGAATTTGCGGATCCGAGTTTTTTGCCCGATACCGGGGTTGAAGACCGATTTTATGAACTGAATGTTTTTTTTTTTTAAAGACTTAATTCTATTATTTTCCAGTATTTAGAGACATGGAAAGTTACGTTTGATTCCGAGTCGATGATCCGAGGCAGTTGATGGTAAAGCTCGTTGAATATCTATGCATAGTTTAATCCTATGCCCTCCTTAACATCTTTATGTCCTCTGCATCTCCTCACCTTTGCTCTGTTCTCTCACCCACCCACACCCTCTGGTAGGAAAATACCTAAAATTCAGTGTAAAAAGTAGATGACTAAACAAACAGATGAGCAGGCCAAGTTTCAGCTCATTCCTACTCGTTTCTAGAAAGACTAAATAAACGAATGAGAATGTGAATGTGTTAACGTGATTCTAAATATGAATGTGTTAATGTGATTCTATGGACTTTCAGCTAGCCGGGTCTATGCGCTCGTATCAATGGGTATAAAAAATTAGCATACGCAAAAGATGGCAGGCATAAAATCCATAAAATACATAACGAGAGCAAGGGCACTAGTCCGACAACTCTCGAATGCTACAACGGATTTCTAAAAGTTTCAAATAATACAAATAAGTGCTAAAATTCGTCCAAAAAAAGGCAATATATTACTTATGTTAAGTCCCTTTTCTTTTATGCTAGGAAACACCGACACTCTTTGGGGACCTTCATGTTGTGTCCGACACTCCGACACTTTTCGACATGCCATTGACACATGGCAGCGCTTCAAACACTTCAGTGACATTTGAATTCAGCATCTTAACACGCAATTTCAACACGCACGTGGTCAATTTTGAGTATTTTCAATAAATTAAGGGTCAAAATGTTGATTTATCAAAAAGATATATACTTAAGTTATAGTTCCAGCTACCCCAAAATTAATATCTCAACTAACCAAAAAAAAAACCTATTTATGAATCCGTAACAGAAAAAGAAGAATAAACTCACCATTGATATTTTTATGCATTTAATGTACAATATGTCAGAATTCTCTATTTTTTGAGAAATTATGTGTCGGCGTGTCGTATCGTGTTGTGTCGTGTCGTGTCGTGTGTCACGTGTCGATGTACTTGGCTTTTATGTGATAGAAAATTTAATGTGGTTCTTCTTAACGTGTTTAGGGACAATTGTCATGACCTAAAAATTAAGGCTAATGGATTATTAGGTTAATTATTTAACTAACCTAACTCGGGTTTTTCCAAATCCTACCAATTCGTAACTTAAGTTTAATTTTATGCAAAAATTTATTTTGAAGTCGCCACTAATCATTTTTTAGTGGATTAATCAGAAACCTGAATAAAATAGCGGGAGAACTATTTTATTTATACAAACTAGAAATTATGAGTTTAGGGACTTGGTTATATTAATTTTTCAATTAATCCCTGATTTTTCAATTTTTCAATAAAATAGCGGGAGAACTATTTGAAGTCGCCACTAATCATTTTTTCAGTACTAATTTTCATGAAAAATCCCTGATTTGGTGATTTATGATTTTCTCTTATTAGGTGTAATGCAAATCAACTAACTTGTATGACATAGAAAATATGCATGACATGGAAAATATAATGCTAGACTATATATGCTATGAAACGCGGATGATATTTTTGGTATTTGTTGATGGATTTTTGGATTTATGAAAACTAAAGGTGAAAACTACCTTAAAAGTGAAATAACATTCATTGAAGTTTAAGAAATTGATTTCTTAAAGTCCCACCTTATATTAAATGTTATTTTTGACAGGAGGAACATAAAAAAAAAAAAAGAAGTAATTTACCTTAAGAAAAAGGTGTCATCTTTTTGATATTTTTTAGGAATTTAATTAAGAAGGGAAAAACATAAAATTTGAACAAAAATAAACAATTTTGCTCATGATGCACCTTAAAATCCAAAAAAATCCAATTTAATTCGTAACGTGCCCTTACATTAGGGCTGAAAAACGAATGAAATTAGAATTACCATCACTCCTATATACATAGGGCAAACCATGAAATTCTATTTAGAATTATCAATCCGCCCCTCAAAATAGAGAGTTAGATGTATAATTCAAGTATAGATGGGCATGATTATAATTCAAAATAGAAGTCCAATTAAATGCCTTAATATATGTATTCTGAAGGACAAGGCACAATGGGGGAGCATGTATTATGAGCATGATTGTTTATTTAAGTGTAAACTTTTAACACATAAATCAAACAATCATATAACTAAAATAAACATGCAATATACATAGACATTCAAGTATGCAAAAAAAAAAAACATGCAAAGACAATCAAAACAATGCAAGAATCTCTCACGG
>JAGVVM010016439.1:0-13975 GCA_019149425.1 Psidium friedrichsthalianum | reverse complement strand
TTTTCCTATCTTCCTAGGAATTTTCTCTCTTAATGATAGTTAGTTTTGGAAAATATTATATATTGGGTTCAGTTACCGATAACGCTGAATGCTGAATTACGAGTTTTTTAATTAACTTTTTTTGTAATGAGACTTTTCTAGTTAATTTTTTGCTATGCTTGAGTATTAGTTTAATATAGAGCTTCATGAAAACTTACACGTGTGGACCATCCAGGTATACATTTGATTTGTTTTAAATGTAGTCATTATGGACACGATCATATGACCGTGGGTCTAAAAGGGATAACATGGCAGAAGAAACTAGGATGGGTAACTTTATGCTTGACTCTTAAGTACATTACAAGTACCAAAACTTTCAAAACGATCACTTAAGTACAAAATTTTTGAAAAACTATAACTTTAGTGCCAAATTTTCAAAACGATCACTTAAGTGTTAAGTTTTTTTAAAACACTCACTTTAGTGGCAACTCTGACGAGCCACGTCAGCTCAAATGGAGTTGGTACTGAAATGAGCATTTTTCACAAAATTTAGCATTGAAGTGATCGTTTTGAAAGTTTTGGCACTAAAGTGAGCGCCTTACACAAGTTTTGGCACTTCTTATGTACTTTAACTCTTGATTCTCCTGCTACGAAGTGTGAACATAGCAAAACAACAACATATTCAAAGGGAGTCCCATGTTAAGTTTTGCCCGTGGATGGTTATGCACAAAACCCAAAGGAGACAAAGACGACAAGTGAAAGAAGCGTTGGCTAATAGTCAAAAACTATTAGGATTCCGCACATTACTGCAACGTAATAGAGCATAAAGGCGAGAAAGAAAAATCAAGACATAAAGTTCATCATGCTTCACCTTAAACTAGTGTTATATCCAGTAGAGGATTTCACTATAATTAGCACCTCACACTCTCCGTTATATCACTCAAATACAAGCGTATGAAAGAATATAGAGCAGTAAATATTCATAGGATCCTGTGCTTGTCTATTGATGGAAAGTATGAAACACAAAAAAAAAATGTTGGAGCCTTAGTTGATGCGGGGTCTCGCTTTTCAGTGCTACCTTAGGCAAATTTCTGCGAAGATTTAATGGTCCTCCTTAGCATGAGATACACATTCCGAAGGAGGAAACCGCCATGAGAACCAAAGAGAAAAAAGAAAGGTGAAGTTGTTGATTTTGATTCTAAGGCTTGTTCACAGAAAACAAGAGTTTGGGACTTTCTCAACAAAATTCTTCCACTCAAGATAACTTATCTGCATTGCCACTTTGTTCTTTAAATCTGCATCCTAACAAGTAACAACATGGTGCTTCCCCTTGTGCATCACTCTATTACAAAGCTCTCTTCAAATCAAAAATGTGCCGCATAGTTCAAAAGATGCCCTATGAGCACCACCAAAACCACCTGATAACTTTGTCGAAGGTGAAGAAACTTCGATTTCCTAATTATTCTCGTGCGGAGGCACAAGGCTTTTCGAGAGGAATTTAGTTGCTATGCGTGATGCCCCCTTTACCATGGAGTGGTCCAAGTTGATTCTCAATCTATTCGTGTTCGAGTTATTGAGGATGGTAATAGATCCTATTGGTTATCTGCTGTCTATGCCAAAACCAGATGAATTAGCTAAAGTACAACCAAGGGATCATCTCTAGCAAATAGCTCCTGCAACAACATAACCTTGGATGGTCACACGATGATTTGAACAAGGGATAAGTCCATCAGAAGCCTAAAGCTTGTTATGAAGTTGCAATTGAGTTTTAAAAACTTTCGAAAAGTGTAAATAAGTATTAAAACTTATCAATTGATCCAATCAAGCCTACCCGTTGGTTGTACTTTTCGAAAGTTTTAGGACTCGATTGCACTTTCATAAAATTTTTAGGACTTGATTGTACTTTTAAAGAGTTTTAGGACTTAAATACACTTTTGTAACAAGTTTTATGACTTTATACTTATCCTTTTAACAATGTTGTGTTCCTAGCCCCAAAAAAAAAGGTGCACAAGACACTGTAATCTGATGGATCTTGGTTGCATGGGAATGAAATTTACGTAGCGTGGGCCCAAATTGAATGGATAGAATCAGGTATTCAAGTGCCTCGACCGAGAGAATTGTGTAATCTCTCTTAGCGTTCGTTACTCGTCGATGCGAATGTTAAAGTGCTTCCAAGAGTTAGATCTGACCATCACCCTCTCTTGATTTCTCTGTAACCTGAGAGGACTCCAAAGGTAAATCGGGCTTTTCATTTTGAAGCATCTTGGTAACTCATACTTCTTTCAATGAGTTGGCTCAACTTAATTGGAACGATGAGCTGCTGATTCATGTTGTTCTGTCCCAACTTCTAAACAACCTCAAGCAGTGGAATGAAGTTGAATTGGAACATTTTCCGAAGAAAGAACGAATTCGCTGGCCAAATTAGGAGGCATCCAAAAGGCACTTGAGAAAGGCACAAATCTTTTTTTTTTTTCCCATGAAGGAAATGATCTTTACATGGAAATAACTCCCGATATAGCAGTAAAAGTAAGATGTGTAGGTGGATCGACTCATCAAGTTCCCATTGAAATAAGATCCACAAAGAAAAAGCACTTGCCATTCGTTGAACTACTCATTTTCAAATGATATCCACATTGGTTCTTGTTTGTATATCCTTATTTTATATTCTATCAAACTCCCATTTTGTAAAATGAGGATATATGATATTCAAAATCGACTTGGATAGCGCATGATCGACTTAGTGGTCCTTCATAGAGGAGACTCTTCACATGTTTAGTGTCTCGATTTTATGGTTCGTTTAATTAGGAATTGGACGAATTGTGAGACACGAAAAGTTCTTTCAAGTAGGGGAATACGTCAATAGACCCTCTTCCACCGCACATCTTTGTATTATGCATGGAAGGTTATCACGCCTTACAATGATGCAATAAATGCGAAACGGTGAAAGCATTGCATTTTTGTTTTCGAAAGAATGGACCGCAAATTACTCATCCAATGTTTGCGGACGATTTGATATTGATGACAAACGCTTCGAGAGATCAAATGAATGTCATAGTGCGATGTTTAGGTGATTTTTCCAAACAGATCAGGACAGGTTGTGAGCGAGGCTAGAACAAGAAATTTCTGTGTAAATAACACTTTCTCGGGGGCTAAAGCGAAATTTAAGCAAGATTTCTGGTTTTGGTGTATGTGTGGAGCTAGGAAAATGTCTAGGGTCCTTTTGATTCATGGAAGAACTTCTTCGAAGCATTTTCAATCCGTATTAGAGAGGACGAATAAGAGGCTTAGTGGATGGAAATCTTCAAAGTTGCAATTCATGTTTGTCGAGAGTTTCAAAAGAATTGCCGTGCTTTTGTATGGGGAGACACAATGACCAACGTCGAATTCACCTTCTGAATTGAGAATCCATCTACAAGACTAAGAAATGTGGTGGCCTTGGTTTTACATCTCTTGAATTGGCTAATTTAAAGATGTACAATGGAGCTGGCATGGGGCCTCAAGACTCAATCCAATAATCTTCGGCAAAAAGTCTGATTGCTAAATACCTTTCATAGAGAATCAAAATTCATGCTAAACCTGGCAACTCAATCTTATGGAAGGCTTTCGACCAAAAATAATAATAATAATAATAATAATAATATAATAATCTTATGGAAGGCGATTGCGAATGAATGGCTGACCTTAGGGAATGAGCTTTATGTAGTTTTGGGAAATGGCACATGTTAGGTTTTGGATAGATGGATGGATTGTAGGCATAGGACCGCCCTATAATGTTGTTAGTACTCAACTATCTTCTTCCTACATGAGCTAGAAAAGTCCTTGATTATGTGCTGAATGCCGATTGAAATTTTTAATACTCCGGAGAATTTTCTAATGAGTTAAAGCCATCACAACTTGGGAAGAAATCTATATTGCTTGAAATATGAGTCTCATGTGGAAACAACTTTATATGCTCTAAAGATTGGGACAACTGTTGATAGTTATGGCTTGAGTTTGTCACACAATATTTAGGAGAATTTTTCTCGATGAATTTTCACTCAATGGATGAATCCAAATCTCGTTGGCAAAGGGTAATCAAATTTTCATCATGATTGACAATGGAGTAACAAGTTACTTTTCGATACAAATCACTCAAAGACTCATAAGAAATATGGATTGCATGGTAAAGATAACACGCATTCACTTAAAACATGACATGTATGGACCTATGACATATCGAGCACAACATTAACCTATCAAACTTGGAGTTTTTATTTCTGCTTTATTTTACAAGTTTGATTATATTCATCCATCTAAATGATATTGCTAGCAAACAACAAAACCTACGTCTAATGAAACCCGTCTCACTAGGTGTGAGTAACATGATAGTTCCTGCATATTTTAGATTGCCCGATTGATTAACTTCTCACCCCTCTTGTCGTCACACATTCTCAGGCCCCTGTTTTTTGTCCTTTTTCTCGGTATCCCGTTTACTTTCTTTGTTACTTTGCAGGCCGTTGGTCACTGCAACGAAGAAGATCAGCAGGCTAAGGCCGATGATGCCAACCATGAGGCAGACAGTAGTGAATGTGAGCTTGCTGTAGCATGAGAGCCGGCCAAGCTTGATCTGGACGACGTCGACCATAGCCAGGAGCAGCAGCAAGCACCCGAGCATGGTCCCATAGATTGACAAATAGAACCCGACGAGGCTCTTCCCCTTGCGGTGGGGCTTCCCCTGCTCTTCCTTTCTCTTCCGTTCTCTGTCTAAGGCATCCTGCCGCTCGGAGGTGTAGAGGAAGACCTTGACGGCCTTGCCGACAAAGCCAGCAAAGATGAAGCAGCTGAAGGAGACGATCTCATAGAAAACAAGCCGCTTGCGCACAGTGGCATCCGGGTGGCACTTGGGGTCTTCCTTAAGGCTCTGAACATTGCCCGGCTGGGCCAAAGAGAGGCCGATGAAGACGGCAACAGTGAAGAGGTTGTTGAGCTCACCACGTCGTCAAGCACCTTCTGAAGTACTTCTTCTCGTCCACTAGCTCTTCATCTGTAAATCGTTTGCTGTTCTTGCCGTGGGCAAGCAAGAGAACAAGGAAAAATTACAGAGAATGAGCTCGGGCCGGCGGGGAGGGGGGGTGTTGGTACGAATTGTGAGGAGAGAGAGAGAGAGAGAGTTATACCTTTCAGCCATGAGTAAGAAGTAGCTTGAGGTTGGAGAGGAATTTTCCGACGGCTTGTTATCGGAGGATCCAATGACAGTGTTGTCCTTATAAGGAATTGAAGATGATTGATAACTGTTGACTTGCTTGACATATTTATTGACTTTGGTGAAGCATTTCTTTTTTATTTTTTATTTTTTGAAGGTGCCCAATATTCAGATAAAGGCCACGGGTTTTGCTTGCGCGCCACCATACTCCTACAAGGCAAGTAGCAATGTTGGGGGAAAATTACCCAAAAAAGTTTTAAATCTATTATAATTGTACCAATTTAGTCATACATATT
Source organism: Psidium friedrichsthalianum (assembly GCA_019149425.1). Lineage (NCBI taxonomy): Eukaryota > Viridiplantae > Streptophyta > Magnoliopsida > Myrtales > Myrtaceae > Psidium > Psidium friedrichsthalianum. Next base: position 8,518 of record JAGVVM010016439.1, on the reverse strand, counting down.
TTATTGCCGATTCAGCCCTAAACCTTTTGTAATTATATCGGTTTAGTTCATTCAATTAATTTTGGCCTGCTGACACTAACGTGGATGCTGACCGACACCGGCCATCTGGCAACATAAATGATACCCATTTCAAAAAGTTGCTCATAGCTATTAGGGTGATCTTCCAATGACTGACCAACGCTTCGTCCATAAGGGATTGATCGAGTAATTAGGGCTTGGACAAATCACGTCTTCACATTCAAGCATGTCCTATTTAGATTAATCTCAAGAACCATACCCGTCATCCATTCGCAAGAGTATTATAATGTCTATGGACAACACGGTATCGATTTAAAAGAATTGATTGTATGAAACGCGAATAATGTCGATAGAAACTTCCGATGCTCTTAGGCCACATGTAGTAATTATGAAACGACGGTTTATCTCTTCTTTTCCGAAGATGAAAGACATCAACATTAAGGTCCTATTTAGTAACGATTCTATTCCTCTATTTCTGTTCCCTGAAACAAAAAAGGATTGGAAACATGTTTGGTAAGTCAAATGCTTCTAAATCCGATTTTGCTTTCAAGAACAATTTTGAAAAAAAATAAGAAACAAAAAAAAGTTGTTTCTCCAAAAAAAGAACCCTTTTAAGAATTATAAAAAAAGAACAAAGTCTTAGTTCTTTTAAAAAGATTAAGTCCACTTGAACTTCTGAACTTAAAAAAAATTAAAATTAGATTTGAAAATTTACTAACTACTGATTTTTTAAACACATTTTTAAATTAAATTTAAAAATAAGCTTTAAAATTTTAAAAATTTTAAAAATTTTAAAAGGGGGAATTAAAAATATAAAAACTCATAAAATTAAAAAAAACTGGGGGAATTAAAAATATGTAATTTTAAAAACAATAAAAAAAATATTTAAAAATTTTAAAATAATCTACAAAAAGATGAAATAGTTATAAAAAAAAAGAATTATCGCCACTTGATTGTTTTCTGGAATAAAAATTTTGTGCAATTACCAAACGCATTTCTATTTGGCTGTTTGGGAACAAAAATTTTGTGCAGTTACCAATCGCGTTCCAATTCTCTAAAAATCATCTAGGGAACGGAATAGAATCATAAAAATTATTTTAATCAGAATCACTTTAAAAAAAATAAAAAATTTACCAAACGGGTCATAACTATTCTCAGGCGTCCAAAATCGTCTTAAGGAAGATGACATTTGCTTCTTCCTACTCAAACGTGAATCATGTGGGCAAACTTCCAATGCTATTTGGCCAAATGTACTAATTAAAAAATGACATTGTGTGTTCGAACGCTTTCCACCTTTGAGAGACGACAACGTTAATTTTTATTAATCGTGCAAAGTTGTTCCAAGGCAAGTCAAATCAGTTCATCTAACCGCGTGGGCTCAGGGATACCGCCCACGTGAAAATGTTTTGGTTTTCTTTTTTCGCTTTCTTGTTTCACCGTGGGTGAAATGATGCTTGAACCGACTGTGGATTTATTTAAGGAATTAAGTTGGCAGATGAGAGCACTTTCCAATTTTTTAAACGATACCCTAATGCTGTGGTTGAGGTTTGGTCCAAGAATCGAAGTAAGGGTGAGTATGATTCGGGTGGGCAGCTCCCATTCTAGAATTAGAAATCACCTATTGTTTGCTAATCACGGATGTGCAACCAGATCAAGTTTACTCGAAACTCGGATCGGACCATTCGAAAAATAGAGTCGAGAATCAGTTATTGTTCAAACCGGTCTAGGAACTTATTTCAATTTTTGAGAACCAGTCCAGTTTTCGATTCTAGGTGAAGATCCATCCGAATCGATTTTAGAACCAGTTTTTAGATACTATTTTAAAAAAAAATCTAAATCTTCTCTTGCCAGCAGCCTTGCCTTACGCTTACCTCTTCTGTTTCGTGTTTCCCATCTCATTGTGCTCTATCTCTCTCATTGTTGCAACGATCAACTCACCTCTCGTTGTCGCTATCACCTCTCACTTTAGATTATTTCATCAATACTTTATATTATTTTGATGGAAAAAATGAAATTAAAAAAGAAACAAAAGAAAAATGGATTCTCGAGTAGACCTTGGAACCTGATTGGAAAATAGGATAGATTGCAAAATAGATTCCAAGATAAATAGGGTAGAGTCTTGGTTCTAAAAACTGAAAACCAGTTATAACAAGGTTGGGTTTAGGGTTTAGTTCTAGATCCTACCCACCCGGCCCATACTCACCCCTATTATTAACAATATCACTTACAGAGGGTGAATAGGTTAGTACGATCAAAGTTGATAAAATAACATGAAAATAAAATTTTCAAACTTAATGGGAGCAAATATAATTAACATAATACAATGCTTCTACTAGGCAATAAATAGAGACGAGTAGAGAGTAGAAGACAATGCACACAAGATTATACTGGTTAGGCTTTTGGTAATTCTACGTCCACTCTCGCGTATTAACATTTACTGGCTAGATTCCATTAAGTAATCAAATAAGATATTATAAAAAGATATGATGACTCAAACATAAATACTTTCAACAAAAGCGAATACTGCTTCTACCAAAACAATCTCACTCTACAAACTTGACTCTCTATTATACCTCTCCAAGATCTCACTTTAAGCACAGTAGATAATTGAAAACAAATGAAGCTCTCTTGAAATATGGATGATGATCTCTTAATCTCTCTCGCTTCTTTTCGAATTTGGTGCTATTTGTACACTCCTCGTCTTCCAAGCTTCCCGCCGGAAGATTTGTAATGAAAAGTATTTATAGATATTATCCCCATGACGTATCAATTAGTGCTGCCGACGTTATCTTGATGACGTATCAACTAGTGCTAACATGACACTCAAAGTGACGTGGCTGACATGTCGTGGCATCCCCCTACGGCAGTGACGTCACGGTGACGTATCATTCGTCTTGCATCAGCAGAAGTTGTCTGGTGGTTGTGACGGGCAGGTGAGAACGGCAGCTAGACATTGAAGATTGATCAGAAGGTAGAGGTGGCGAGGGAGATTGGATGGGCCATCGCCAGGGGTTTTTCCACGACCTATGTGTTTTTTCGGCCCATCGATGAAAGCTTTCCATAGCAGCAGGGTAACCTTGCTTCAAAAGTCCATAAATATTCATGACATCGAATTTACAAACTTAGGGTGCATTCGTTTGGAGAAAATGAGTCATTTGGAGAATATTTTTCAAAAAAAAAATTCTTATACCACTTGCAAAAATCAATGAATTAAAAGAATTTTATCGCCTACGAAAATAGTTAGGCAAAGATTATTATCGATGATGAAAATATTTTCTGCTAATTAATTTTTCTAAACGATATAAGCAATCATTTTTTCTGGAAAATGTTTTTCAAATCGTTCCTTTTTCGCGAAATGAATGCACCCTTAATGATAATTATCGTGATTTTTTCTCAAGAGGTTTTTTTTCCCCCAACTTTGATGTGCAAATTCTCACGTCAATTTTACAAGTAAAACTAAAGGCATCATTATCCCATTAATAGCATTGCCACCTTCATGACTTTATCACGTGGTTGCTCCATATATAATTTTCTTGATCTCCATGCAAATTTGCATGTTTGGCATCCAACTGACGAAGCTTCCAACCACAGCGGCTTGCAATAGCTAATGTTGATCTTAAGACTCCTCCCTCAACAATTGAACTGAAGGTTTCTTCGTCTATAGTTCCAACCAATTTTGAGTGAAAATAGCTAACGTGTCGGTGTTTCGCGCAGAGACTTAGGGCCATATTGATAATCCAATATCGTCTATTATAGTTGCTAGTTACTTTTTGTGTGCACCATCACGAAAGGAATAGCACTGGTTCTGATGATACTATGTTAAAAAGTTTAATCAAAAATTTAAATTGATAAGAGAATGGAGATTATTTTAATATAAAAAGCACTTAAAATTATCAAACGATGAGAAACAATATTTCTAACACTTGTAAACGAAAACTTCATGATTGAAAGTATTATTTGGTCATTCACATAGCAGCCCAGCATTGTTTCTTAACTCTAAAGAGGAAAATTAGAAGTCAAAAAGCATTTGCGTATAAAGGCCTTGAGTGGAAAGTGACTTTCCAATGTTCTAATTTCAACATTACTATTCATAGATTGGCGCTGCCGCGCGTTCTTCTAACCAAAGAAGAAGGATGGAGCAGGTCTACTATGCTCTCTACATATGGACAATCCAAATTATGAGGGCTAATTGCCAGATTGGTCCCTGGTTCGTTCCGCCATCCCACCTAATGAATTATTACGATTCATTTTTCAATAGAACTTTTCATATTCTTCTTTCCGACTATAAACAGTGGAATCTTCCATTCGATATATAAAAAATAAGACAGAAAAGATTATGTAAATACTTATTCGAAATCTCACTTATTAATTCCCTCCTCCCCCCCCAAAAAAAAACCACCACATTGATAGAAGTAGATAAACGGGAATTAATTCTAACTCCCACATTATGCTAATCTTTCAAGAATTTTAGACTAAGCTTCTGATAAACTTTGATTTTGGGCTAGCCCAGCACCAACTAACTCCAATTTCAACTTGAAAACCAACAAGAAGTTGCAGAATGATTCCCCAACGCCTCGGTGCAGCCAGAACTTCAATTCAAGTTATCGCACGTGATAATCTTTGTTCTACGTTTAAAGTTCCTAAATTAGATTTTTAGTTTCTCATCTTTAATCAACGTTCTAACGTAAATAATCGAACGATAGATGTTTCAGTTTATACGAACATAACTAGCTATATTTTCCTAGCACTAAGCAGGACAAGTTTTTCGTAACCTGTGCTGCTGGGACGTGGACTTAAGGTTTAATAATTGGTTTGTCGTTTTCAAACCTGATTAACATTTTGCGGCGCATGCCAAAGTCATCAAAAATGAGGTTAGTCGCTAACGTTGCGTTAAAAGTTTTTATGCGATGGGTAGAACAAAACGCAAGCCATAAGAGAACGACCCACAAGCCACAAAAGAAACGAACCACTGTCTATTTTTGAGAGAAGATTCGTGCGATGTCGTTTAGGCAAACCAGCGACCTTAGAAGTCAACGTGGAACCCATTTTTAATATGGAAAAAACAATGTCGGATTAAACATTTAATTATAAAAGTTACATTCCATCTTTGGCCGAAATTTGTCGAAGTGATCGATTTTTTTTTTTTCTATTTGACATGAGCCGGCGAAACTTTTGAGAGCGCCGTATAAATTTTGACATTTCTAGTGTCCTTATGTGTCGTTACTTCTTTATAAGCTTCTATCTATCTGTCTAAACTATCGTTACTTATTTATGGAGAGAGAGCACGGGGAAGTTGGCCGTTGATGGAAGCGGCAATTTCTAGCAATGAAGTTCAAGATATGACAGACAGTCCAAAAGGATGGAGCGTACCTAATGGAAATTCACATACGACGAGGACGATTTCAAAGAAACAAAGGAGTTTGGTAACAAGTGTAAAAGGAGAGAAATGAACACAAGCTCAGCCCGGTGCCGGGTCACGACCGCGGAAACCATGGTGTTCATCCCGCACATCCCGTGCCCCCGGCAAAGCCGGTAATAGCCGTGCTCTCCCCACCGCTTCCCCCACGAGTTCTTCATGACCCAATACGGCCTGTCGCCGAACCTGATGATGGAGAACCCCTTCGCCCCGTAGCCGACGAGGACCACCCCGTGATTGACCCACCTCTTGCCGCAAATGATCGGGCACGAGACTCCCCCGATGTAGGTTTGCATGAAGACCGCGTTCAGCCCCACTGTGATCAGAACCAAGGACTCATCAATGAAGCTGTTAATACAGCCAGTCCGATAAGGCCACTTAGAATGTCAGAAGCCTAGGTGAGTTCATTCATCAAGTTAACAATTGAAATAATCCGAAAGACACATGGAATTTGGACAATTCCTAGCCCATATCAGGAAGATTGTCCTAGTAAAGTTGAAGACCTTCCAAGAAATTCTAATCAGATTGTGATCGACATGAACCGTGGTAGTCATGGAAAGAACCTACCAATACCACCAATGTGGTTTACATTTTGCTAATGTGAGAAACTATAGTCTTGCCTATAAATTAAGCTAATACGATCCAGGGGCCTTGCATCTCTCACCGGACAGGGAGAGAGGGTTTGCGCTCGAACGGGAATGACTACTGAGTAAACGCAGGAAAAGGAGGAAAGACAGATTCTTGAACCGGAATTCCGTACCTGCAAGGGGACCGTGCTTAACCAGATGCGCCGCTATCTGGTCCTCGTCGACGGGGATGGTGGTGAAATTCACCACCCGGACGGCTATCTTATCAGATTTGAACTTGCACTCTCCACGCTTACCAGTGTAAGGGTACGAGCTCTCCTCTTCCAACCCGCCCGCCTCGATCAAGTACCTGTACGCGTTCGTCATAAGACCTCCGCCACAGCCTCTGTCGCACGCCGTCTTGTCCGACAAATCGCACTTTGAAAACGAATTCCCGAACAAGAAATTACAAGTCGAAGTGAGGATTCCGGCAGTAACTCCGAGCACAATAAAAGACACCAATCGATCGATTTCACACAACTTCTCTTCAACAGCATTTGGATCTTATAATTGGAGCTAGGAGCTAACCGTGCTATCGCAGTCGACGAGCTGCTGCTCGCTGAGATTGAGAAGTTTCCCGGTGGCGATGAAGTTGGCTCCTTCAACAGCTCCTGTAGTGCTGAAGGCCCAGCAAGAACCACATGAACCCTGCAAATTCCCACATTAGATATGTCTATGATTAGAACACGATGTAAAAACGATAACAAAATGAAAAGAATGAACGCGATAAAGAGAGGGGAAAAAAAAACACACTATCACAAACGAAAATTTTGTGCAAAATTGATGTTGCTGCCAGGATCGAACTGGGGACCTTTAGTGTGTAAGACTAACGTGATAACCACTACACCACAGCAACTCCAGTTTACTCGAGTTGCATCAGTAAAAGAAACACTCACTTGCTTCTTCACCTCAGTCACAGCTCCCTTCTCTCGCCAGTCGAAGCTCTCCGGCAATCCATTCACCTCCTCCTCCGTCGCCGCCGCCGCGGAGGCGACGCCGTTCGGGGTTCCTAGGCCACCTCCGCCGCCCCTGACGCCGGTGTAGAGCCTCTCGAACTCCTCGGGGGAGAGGTCGGAGAAAGGAGTGACGCCGTGGACAGCGGTGGGGTCGAGGGCCTGGTGCTTCGCTGCGAGCGCGAGGTTGGCCGCAAAGATGCCGAGGCGGCGGGAGTACTCCTGCCGCGTGGAGTAGCTCCTGTCGTACTTGCGCATGAAGATCTGGAACCTGCGCTCGGTGGCGAGGAGAGGGTTGTGCTCCGTGACCTGGAGGATGGCCGCCGGCGACGACGAGCAGAGGGTGAAGGAGAGCGCCAGCGCGACGAAGGCGATGGCGCGGGATGGGGGTGGGTTGGGTTTGGGCAGCGACATGGTTGCTGATCTGTTTACACTCAAATTCAATCGGAAACTCTTCCCATTACTGAGCAAAGTTCCTCAGTCGCGCTCTTCGGAATGGGAGGACCCAAGAAGATGCGGCGGCGAGGACACATGGCGGCCATGCACGAGGGGGAGTGACTCCCAGCAAAGCCTATACGTGCTTGAACTGCCGTTGCTCCACGAATCTACATGTGGGGGCGGGTCAAGGCTTTGACGTGTTCCTAAGGAGTGAAGCGAGTCAGAAGGGAAAACTCTAGTAGTATGGATCGAATGTGGCTCCAACTAATTCGCATGGTCATCGTCGACGTGGCTAGTCCCAGTAACACACGACTTACTCTCCAATGCCGCAATCTTCCCTCGATCTTAGGCGAAGTAGATTCGACCGTATCCTAACATAGATTGATCCCGACTCTACTTTATTAATATTAGGTAGTGCATCATTTCTGGGTAAAATCACGAACCGGCGAATCGAACCGATAGAAACTGATCGATTTTCAAGTTTTAGGGTGGGAATGGAATCAATTCTAACGAGTAGATTACATATCAAGTTTTTGTGTATTTTTATTCTATATATTCATGCGATCCTGCAGTATTTCATGACATCCAATAATAAGCGTGTAATATGAAAACAGTAGTCTAAGCTTCCACTTCTAGGGATATCCTGACTAGGACTTTTACTTTATAAATTGCATATTCCTCATGTGTTTAATACGAGTTGTGGTTAGTAAATTGTAGAATCAAATAATGATCATTAAATGCGGCGATTCATTACAATCATTCAATTAATAATATAAATAAAACCTAGTAGACCTTGGAACAAATCTCGGAACATGTGACAAAGTAGGTTCCACATTCCACAGTACACATGGTAGGTTACAAATTCCAAAAATTATGTGAAACTTGCCCGATCCTAAAACCGTCGACCCTAGGAGTCATAGTTTTACTTTTCATTACAAAGTATCTTTCTTATGGTAATTACTAAGTCAAACAGGGATTTCATATTGAATTCATGTGCTCATGATTTTAATTGAAGTTGTTCATATCATGAAGAATTGGGTGCATGTGGTTAGCATTTTGAATGCCCT
>JAGVVM010016438.1:0-17734 GCA_019149425.1 Psidium friedrichsthalianum | reverse complement strand
CAGAATCAAGTTGGAGTTGGTATAGTTAGAAGGAGTTGCGATTAGTTAGGCAAAACTTAATTACCGGATCGTTCCATTTACTAAGTAAACTCATTTTTTTAGTGGTCGCGATTGCTTGGTGATCCACCGGGTAAATAACTTTTTCGGAAAATTAGAGACTAATTAGAGTACTGTTTATTTGGGAAAATTATAAAGTCTAAATGTGGACTTAGGCCGATGGAAAGTTCATGGATGCTCACTTGTTGGTGCGATCTTGTTTAGAACTCATCTATAATTTTATATTTTTGCAAATTATGGAGTGATAAGGGGTGGAGTTTTGATTGCTAACGGTCCTTGGTTTGCATAACGGAGTTTGTGAATGTATGTTTTTGGGTCCTATTGAAGTGTGTTGATTGTAATACAAATCTGGTGCATGCCCCTTACTACTTTAGCAGTAACGACTTAGCAGACACTTCCACAAACATTTGAATACGAATGTTTAAGCTAGCATGGCCTTGATTGGGATACTTTGGCCATCAACCGATTGTGACCTGATCTCCCTCTCTTATTCCCGAACGGTCTTGCAGATCGTGCCAAGAGTGTACCACCCCCTACATCATTAGCCAGTGTGAGTGGTCAGTTTGTGTACGGTGGCTAGGCCGGAGTTCTACAGCATCTCTAACTGCAATCACAAGCTAACTGTTTGATCCGAACATCCTGGGGGGCTCCACTTGCTAAGCTTATACTAGATAAATCGACAGCTCACGAAGCATTTTCATGTGCATGTCCATGTGATTGCTATTCTCGATTATCTAAAGGTGCTGGTTACTTACGCCCTATAATCTGCTCCTGTGGCTTACTTGTATGCTTGTTAAGTCGATCAAGTGCTATTTTAGTGTGTCATAAGAGTCTCGAGCAATATACATTTCTGAGGGAATGTCGGTCATTGCTCTTAGTTAAGGACTAATTGAAGGAATGGGTAGAGGCAAATTGCATGCGGAGCCCACGAGAATGTGGTCCATATTCCACAGCGGATGTGATGTAACCCCCGCTTGGCTATTCATCCTCCGTGTGTCGCGACCCTCCTAGATGTTTCGGATCCCGAGGGAGTTAATGTACAATTGTGGCTGAATGCCAATGTGGAGCTAGCTGGGCTTAGCTTGGGCTCAGTCCCAAGCCCATACCAATCGCGTGCAGTGAAAATTGAGATCAGATTGACTTAGTGAACGGGATCCGGTGACATATGCATAGTTGCATGAGCAGGTCCATCAGGGGGAGAGGTCGACACCAGTTCATTTATTGAGGGTATGACTGAAACCTATCGACGACGATTTGAGAGGAGATCGTTCTAGGGGTCCTAAGAGAACCGAAAACCAGAGATCTAGATTCGGGGGACTTAGGTGTACTCGATAATCCTATCTGCCGGCGCCTTGTTGGAGGGGTACCTAATTGATGCTTTCCTACAAATCTAAGGAGGGTTCATACAGTCGGGATTTGGGTAAGGAGGTTCTAGGCGCATCTAAGGGGTTCATGCAAGATGAGATTATCGTTTCCTATCATCACGACTCATGGGAAATGAAATGGGCAATCAGGGAATCATATACAAACGAACACACTATCAAATCAAGTGCAAGGCGGGGGCCATAGGAGGGTCTGTAGGAAAGTCTAGAAAAACATGGGCAAGGGTTGTTTCAAAGAATATGGTTTGGTAATAGTTTTGGGTCAATTGGACCAGAGGGGCAAAATGGATCATTTGGTAAGTTTGCAAGGGAAGCGGAAAGTATGAGAACAGGGGTGGCAACCTGAGGTCAGGCATGGTTTTTCTTTTAATTTTCAGGACAATTTTTTGGATTTGTCCTGGATTTTTCCATTTTTTTAATCTTCTGATTTTGTGCCGGATTTTTGTTGTGAGGTTTTTAGGTGATTCCTCTACAGCCTTTTTTTTATTTTTTTGGGATTTTCTAGGCTTTTATTAAGTGTTTTTTTTTTTAATTAGGTTTTTGTATGGATTTTTCTAATTTTTTTTTTGTTGATTTTGTGGATTTTACCTATTTTTAATGTGATTCGTTCGGAGGTCTTCGGATTTTTGTCTTATTTTTTATTTCCTTTAAATTCTGAGGCGGAATTTTAAAATTTTTTATATTTTTTTGTAGTGTTTCCAAGATTTTTTTCTAAAAAGATTATTGGTATAGTTTTGTTGATTTTTTCTGATTTTTTATTGTGTTTTTTTCTATTTTATTTTGAGATTTTTTTTTCTATTTTCTGAATAGGTTTTATGGTTTTGTATTTTATTTATTATTTATTTTACCGATTTTTGAGTAATTTCTGTGACTTATCTAGAGAGATTTTTTCAAAAATTTTTCATGATTTTCCCTGCATTTTTTGTTATTTTTCGTGTGATTTTTTATTTCATTTCGTTTAAGATTTTTATTGTTATTCATTTGATTTTATTGTTTTTTTATTGTAATGTTGCGCGGAGGCCGGTCGTTGACCGGCCGATGGCCCGATGCGGCCGAGACCTAAAGCCCCTAAGCCAAGAGACTGCACATAGTTAATGGTAACAGGTGTTTGGGTTTAATTTATACATTTAAATGTGTATGTTTTTTATCAATTTTTTATTTTAGGCTTTATTATTCATACTTAATTAAACGAGGCCGGGCTGAATCAACTTCGATCCATTATTCTACATTCGGAGCCGCAAGGCCCTTACTCGGCTAACCCGACGCAAAACGACGTAGTTTTCGGGAATTCTTTGAAGTTGTTTAATTTCCAGATTTTTTATTCTATTTTGATTTATTTTCTCTTATTTTAATCTTACCGGTTCAGAAATGGCACATTCACCATGCCAGTCGCCTCGAGAATCAAAGAAATTATTAGCCGAACGTTGTCATCGTAATTGGCTGACATGGCCCGCCACGCAGCGCCACGTCTGCGCCACGTGGAAGCGTGTACCGGGGGGGGGGAGGGTCAACAATAATCTCGCGTGCTGGGGAGGACACCGAAACCTTCTCCGGAATCAACCAGTACTACGCCGAGACTTCGCCGCACCCGCACCACCCACCCCCGCCCCCCCGAAGCCTCGTGGAATATAGCCAAGTTCTCGCACACGCCCTAGGGAGTTTTGCTCCGAAATACGATCTACCCTACCCTAGTACGTATTCCCGTGATTTTGGGTTGCTCACCTGACTAAAAACAACCTTTCCCCTCGCCCGGATCTTACTCCGGCGAAAACTTGTCCTAACCCACATCCAACGTAAGATAGATCCCGAAAAAACCAATGGGCAAGCATAACATGAACATGGAAGAACTCACCTGGTACTTTGACTGACTTGATTTTGCATGTATGCGAGGACACGAGCTCATCACAGACCGGGAAGTTTTGGAAGGGGACGGGCCCGGGGGTTTATGCAACAACACTGGGAAAAGGGAGGCATAGAAGAAGGCAGGAAGATGCAGTGACAAGGATGGAACAAGATTTCAGGCAGGCGGAGTGTAAACGAATAGAGTTTGGCCATGTGAAGCCGGAGGCTTGAGCTCGAGTCATGGCAACACGTACCAGTACCTATTCCCAGGACTATTCGGCAAACAGTGCAATGGTGTTTCCAACCAGCGTCCGTTGCGAGCTTCGTGATGCTTGTCGATCAGTTTTGAAGCTTGGGGGTCTTTCTAGGCAGCTGTAAAATTCGAGCTTGACCTTCGGAGGCCGTCCTCCAATGGCGACCGTCAGGAGAGGGAGGGGAAGAGACATCCTTTTTTTCGTTAGAAAAAGTAGCAAAAACCGACCAGGACCACTTGTGTCGGTTCGCGGCAACAATATAATCACTAGGGGGAGCGGCACTGCGTTATCACCTCAGGAGAGGGAGTAGCATAATCTGACGCGCTGTGACGAATAGGCAGTGCAACCAAAATCTTCTCATCCATCGTCACATCAACGCCCCTCCAATCTCTCAAATTTCCTCTCATACATACAAACGTATTTTTAAAATCCAAAATGCGCGCAGAGCTTCCTTGAGGGCTATGATGACATTGCGGTTAACGGAGGTCCGGGTTAACCCGACCCTCCGACCTGCCTTGAGCAAAAAATCTCAAATTGACCCAATATTTTCACTTTTTTTCTGTAAAATTTGGGCCAAAATTGTCCCGTCAGGAGCATTGAATCGACTCGAAATCGGCATGTTTCCCCAGAAAGTTATTCAGTATTTACGCAAAACCCATTTTTGGGTTGACACGAGACCCATTTTGCAAAAGTTTCAAAGTTCTAATGGTCTTTTTTTGGCAAAAATTGCTGCTACCAATGGTTCGGGGAGTGTCAAATCTGCGGGGTGACGTCGCCCAGTTTTCAATTCAGTCCCTAGAAAATTTTTAATTGGGCATTTTAAAGTGGTTTTTAGGGACTAACTTAAAAATCAAAAATTTGGGCACATGTTGGTCCGTTTTTAGCGAAATTAGGCCCACGCGGTTTCTGAGGGCTTGTGTGGACTGGATTTTAATTTTGAAAATTAGAGAGGATGACACGACTACATACACGCGAATACAAATTTGGAAAATCCAGAGCTAAAATGGAATTTCTCAGAAATTATGTAAATAATCAAGGCAAAACACTGAAATTAATAAAGAAACCCTAAATTAAAATTTATTTTTCAAAATTTTATTCATCAAAAATGAAGATACGCAATTAAAATAAGAAATATTTCCTATCTTTTTGTGCAATTTTCTGGCCTCAATACTTTTGTTTGTATTAATTTTTTTGGTATTGTTCCTTCCACGTTCGGAAAAATTAAAATGAAAAAAGCGTGTAAGGCGAAATTATTTTTTGGTCAAAATTGGTTCCCTAAGCTTGCTGAAGGCTTCCACGGTTGAACTTTTGCAATTTTTCTCATTTGTTCTAATTGTGGATTTTTTATGGAAATTTTGGAAGGGTACAATGTAAAAAATACGAAAATGATGAAAATTTTTTTTGTTCAAAGTTGGTTCCCTAGCCAAAACAGGTTCACCAAAGTAAGTGTAGGTTATTTCGAATTTTCTCATTTTTTATTGATTTTTTTATGAATTTTGAAAATAAGAATGAAAAAATACAAAAATATGGAAAAGTTATTTTTTGGCTCAAAAATTGGGGGTTTTCCTAGGCTAGGCCAAAGGTTTCTACAAGTTGAGTTTTTTCAATTTTATGATTTGTTATGGATTTTACACTAAAAATTTATGAAAATAAAATTGGTGGTCAAAAGTCAAGTGGGTCAGCAACACTCGTTTCGATCTCATCATGGTATTGACTCATTGTCTAGACGCCCGAGGTGACTACTACTTCCTAATTTTGTAATTCATGAGCTAGCACATCCAACTTTAGAAAATTATGGAGCCTTTCTTCTTGAAAGAGTCACTTGGCCTCAAGTTTAATTACCTCGCCAATTGAAGGGTCTCTAACCTTCATCTTTTATCTAAATACACCTGTTAGTCAGACTGCAGTGGCAAGGTTTTAAGGAAGCAAACTGGGATTTGCCCTATCTCATTTTGAGACTGTGTTGTTTGTGCAAAGCTACCTTTGGGTATACCAGCCAAAATTTCGCATGCTATTATTCTATGCTCATTGATTTTGCCACACAAAGGTTGAATGCATCGTCCTCTTTGTCGCATCTTTCTCAATAAGTTAACAGTACATAAAAAAATGTCCGTTAATGCCATTTTGGCGAAAACATTCATCTTTTTTTAAAACTTAAGAAAAACCATGATAAGACCTTTCCTGTTTCACTCCATATTCTTCAACTTTGATTCTTTCCCATTTGCTAATTTGGGAGCTTTTTTTGAAATTATTTCAAAATTACTGATTATTAACACCCACTTTTGAAATTTAAGCATGAACAAGATCGAATTTCTGAACATCATTATTCCTAATGGCTAGTCTTGTTAACGAATCCAAGTCCTGTGACTTTCCTATGGAATGATCCTTAGTTCAAAGTTGAGGAAACTAGCCTAGCAAGTCGAGACGGAGCACCCATATCTCTTTTGGGCATTTCCACATTATTGAGTGTTATCCAGTAAGGGTAGCTCGACAATATGGGAGTGATACATTAGTCTCTCCGAGCTCAAAGTATGAGGAAGTTCGCATCGACTTTGTTATGGAAAATCGGAGGTTTGAGCAGTATGTCTCTCTTGCCTATGCTATGTGGGAATGATGCCGGTCAGCAAAGCTAATCTTACCTAAGGGGATTCTCATAAGGAACTCAAGACATATCATGCCTGGTGAGTTACATGTGAAGGCATGTTTATTCCAAAGGAATGGCTTCCAGTATACCTCGAGCATCCATTCATGATACAAAGCAATTGAGACCAATCATCTCAAGTGGAACATTGTTGAAGCTAAAGAGAAGACCAAGAAGATTGATAACAAATACAAGAAGCTTAAAACTCGCGCAATCTCCTAGAAGTTTATAGCTCGAGCTAGTTAGAGTCACGTTTTAATTTGCATTCTGCATTGCTGTTTTTAGATATACATCACTTCTTTGTATGAATTGTTTAATTTTCTGTAGCCATTTACGAGTCCCGACCATTGAATGAAAAGTGTTTGGAAGATCCCGACCTATCATGTTAAAACTTTCGGATCAATCCATTATGTTTTCCATTTTCTACCGAATTGATAATGACGGTAAAACAATCTGAGTTTCCATGAAATTTCAGACACCAATTTTGTTTCTCCATTTGCCACTAGTAGGATGGGCTCTAAAATAGCGAAGTTCTAAATTTTTGGGCATTAATTCTCATTATCGATGACCCATTATCTCCTAAATAGAAACTGGACCAACTAGTTTTCTAAACGAATTTTTCTGAACTATGAATTAAAATAAACTGATATGGGCCTTTTCTGGAAGAACTCAAAACATAAAGTTGTTCGTCATTATCTCCTCTATACCTCCACAAATTTTGGCAACATTTCGTTCATTCTATGAATTAATACAAATTGTTTCGTAAAAGTTGATGAGATTGGAATATGCTGAATCAATCCGCTGACAAAGCCCACAATTTAATATGGTTGCTTTCATTTCTGGGTCTAGAGAATGTCATGGATTGACTCATTATTGTTTTATCATCATGCTAATTATGTTGATGTACTTTTTGTAGGTAATCTAACACGGATACGCTACGTGCATATATTACTTGGTCAGTAGCAAGAAAGATGGCTGACTAAGTCGAGATCAATGCGATAGTTCAGGAGGCTCTCAAGTAGCACATGTTTGTAATAAATGAGTGATTTGAGGGAATGATGTCCCAGGCAATGGAGAGAAAGATAGCAGGGTTTATAGCCATGCAGTAGCCTTCTAGCTCAGCTGCTCCACCTTGTGGTGCCTCCTCCACTCCTCCATTAGACAATCCTGACAAAAGCCTAGATCGTGTCATCATACACACTCTATCGGCTCAAGGATGTTATCTTAATTGACACTAGTTCTGGTATATCACCTACGATCTTAGTAGCCCAAGCCAGCCCTATGGCCGAGGGATTAAGTGACGAAGCCCTCAAGATCATAGGGAGGATGGAACAAAGGTTGGGCAAGGTTAAGGGTACTCATAGACTGACCCCTATTGACCTCTCGATCTACACGAAGGTCAAAGTCCCTAACAAATTCAAGATGCTTGACTTTGAGAGTATGACGGCACTTCGAACTTGATCTAGCATGTGTAGATGTATCAGGCCTAGATGAACAAGTACGTGGCCAACGATCTCTAATGGTTTAGACTTTCTAGGACAGTCTGAAGGATACAGCCATAAGGTGGTACACGGATTATAACATCAACCAATTGAGAACTGGGAAGAGACCGCCAATCTATTTATCAAGCACTTCAGGTTTAACTTAGACATCATTATCTTTAGAGGAGATTTGGAGTAGGCTAAGATGAAAAAAGGTGAGACCATGAAGTAGTATGCCATGAGGTGGAGGAATATTGTTGTTAAACTCATATTAGAGCCACTGGAGTGTGAACTCATGAGGTTGTTTGTCTCTACTCTTCCTCAAGCTATGCAGTTGTGATTGTTGGGTACCACCGCTACATCATGTAACCAACTAATTACGACAAGTAAGGAAGTAGAGATCGGCTTAAAGAAAGATTGGTATAGCAATGCTAGCTCTAGCACTTAATGGTTCCTGACCAAGAAAGATAAGGAGCCAGCCCCACTTGTGAACATGACCTATGTGCAGAAGCCTCAAATTTAGGTGTCCAAGATGCAAGTCCCTATTCAGCAGTAGGCTAATTTTGTTTCATAGAATCAAAGGCAAATCGGTGTAACAACTGGCAACTTAACCATCTCCTTAGGATTCCTTCTCAAGTATTAACTGTGTTACGGGAAAAAGAGATCTCTTGACAACCAAATCATTAAGACCTAATTTTGCAAAGTTTTGATCAATAAAAAAAGTGTGACTACCATCATGGTGAGCTTGGGCATAGCACTGATGATTGCTGGGTGCTAAAAATCATTTCCATAATTTTTCTAGTGAAGAAGATTATTTAAAACTGTTGGATAGGCCTCTACAAATAGTTACTCCTATTGCTGTCGAAATCCCTGAGAAAGTGATGAGAAAAAGGAAAGAAAAGGTTGTGCTCCCTAATTTCCCAAAACCTAAGAGGATCCCCTCCAAAGTAGTATTTATTTGGGATTTTGTTGGAGGAAGAAAGTGAGGAAGATACAAAAGGAAGATTCGAACCCGACGATGATGTCATTTACAAAAATTTCAAATGATGGTGTGTGACGTCTCGAAATTTTGAAATCTAAAATTATAGTAAAATTCGGATTTTGTGGAAAAAGGATCAATTTTTGGACGTGAATATTAAATTAATTGGGATATCAGTTCGAAGTTTGAATCTCATTTAATCGCGCAGAAGAAAAATTCTCCGATCGCACCGTAAAATCTTTCATTTTGCGTCGAACCCAAATGTGTCCGAATCCTTGTCGCGTAAACCCTAAATATGTTCCCATTTGCGGCGCAAAATTTTCACCCTGTCCCAAAGTTTCTAATTACACTTTTGCCCCTAAAATTATGTACTACAAGACAGGAAAATTTAAAATTTATTTGACCCTTTTTCTTTTATTTTCTTCCCCCTTCCCTACCGGCTAACTGGCCCCCCAATGTCACTCTGACTCTCTCTCTCTCTCTCTCTCTCTCTTTTCCTCTCATCTTTTCTGTCGAAGGTTTCTTTTCCCATGCAAGTCAGGCTGACATTTTCCAGTTACCAACTTCTGAAACCTTCACTATTCACGCAAGAAATCTGTCTCCATCACATCTTGTTCTTCCGCTGCTGCTGGGTTCTGCTACTGCTCACCCTCTAGCTCCCGCTCAAACAACCATTGCACACCACGTGACAACTCTAGCTCCTCCATCGGATGCCAATAACATGCCATCACCGCCCTAAGCCCCGTCGCATGCCATAACTGTGACTCCAGTCGCGACAAGCGCGAGCCCAGGCGGTGCCGTTACTCCTCCTCTTCCCCTCACGAGCTCGCCCCAGCCCCTACTTATGCCACCGCTTGCTCCTCCGCCTCGCCGTACGGTTCCAGTGCATTCCAACTCCTGCTCCTACAGCCGCGTCCTCCGCCACCTCTACTCGATCGCCATTCAGCTCGCCACTTTCACTACCAACTTTCCAGCTGTCGTCCAGCTCCTCTGTTGGCTGCCAGCCGTCACACCATCATCACCCTCTTCCATCTGCAGTCGCGTCCACCGCCAACCTCCAGCTCGTTGTCACCTCAGCCATCGTCCTCCCCTTCGTCCTCTCCTTTTCCTCCACCGTTGCGTCGCCACCTCCAGCCATCCCAGCCAAGCTCGAGTTATCATCATCGCCGTCGTCTCTAGCTGCTATTCGCCGCCTCTGTCGCCAGCTCCAGCCACCGACGATCACCATCCTCCTTCATCCAACCGTCGTCGCGCCTCCACCGAAGCTCAGACACATCTGACAGCTATGGTCCCTCCATGAATAGCTAAGTCCACGCCTCGACATGCTGTCCAACCATCCGAGCTTTGTTCGCCGTTGCCGCCACAGCTCGCTAGCCGCCGCTACCACTCGCTGGAGTTCACTGCCATCGACCAAGATAAGCCCGCATTGCATTTTGTTGCTAACGCGCGGTGAGTCGGCCTCTAATCCCTAGCTAAGACGTTAATTCTGTTCTGGATTAAATTAGTAAATTGATTAATTTAATTAGACATTCAAGTAGTCTAATTGTGCCCGGATTAGCTAGAGATTGGGTTTAGGTTAAATAGCCACAGTTAAATAAGTTAGATCGAGTAACAAGGAGGTCAGTAGCTAGTCAGAAACTAGATTGACTGATTGACTGAATTTATGATCGCGAGCAAGTGATGGATTGGGGCTGAGCGACTGATGATTTGTTTGATTGCCAAATAATTAGGGTGAATTCTATTTGAACAAATAATAATCGGGTTATTCGTATTCAGTTGAAAAGTTATAAATTGGCTAGTTTTGCAATTCTTGAAGGTGGTCACAATAAGGGTTTTCAAATCCATGCCAATCATACGGTCCGTGCCAGTCGTACGGTATTTTCCATGGTAATTCCGTGTTGTGCCAGTACTACAAATCTTACGAACTACCAAAAGACACTGCCAGCTATAGTGCTCCATCACACTAGTCATGTGCGATTTTTCCCCTGGTAGTTCCGTTATCGTGCCAGTCGTATGAATCTTATGGACTATCGAAAGTCACTGCCAGTCGTAGTGTTACATCACACTAGTCACGTGCAACGAACCCTGTGACCACCCAGAATTGGATTACGAGAGAAAAACTTGGGATTTGCTGGTATTTTATAAAAATCTTGGTTGTTGTGAGATATTATTATTTGGGGCGCCTAAGCAAATCATCATCTTATCTGAGTTTAGGTTGTTGACTCACTGAGATTTATTTATCATTTCGTTGTGGTTACCATTTTTTCAGGTCAGGACTGATACAGAGTCCAGTTCAGTTTGGAGTCCCAAGAGACCCGTCGTTCTATTTCATGTCTCACTCGATTCCAGGCACGGACTTGGCTTGAGAGCAGCACGTTAGGACGATTTGGGTCGATGAGGTGTTGACTACCTAGTAGCTCACATCTTTGAGGCCTAGTTCCTTCGTGAGGATGATGTTCTCTATGGCCTGCTCCGTAGATTTGAGGGGGACGCCCAACCCGACTCCTCATATCCCCGCTTGGGATCCGATGGATCTCGATACGCCCGACGAGGAGATCGTGGACCCAAGTCTGACACCGAGGCTAATCCTCTTGTAAAGTCCGACCCAACCATCGAGAGTGACCCCTCCGAGGCCTCCGATGGCGTTCCCATGTCTCCATACCTATACCTATAGGAGCATGGCAATCCCTTTTTGGATTTTTGGGTGATGACAAATGAGAGTGGAGTGACCCCTCTTTTGGGAGTAGACAAGTAACTAATCCTTCCTGACCCACCTATCTTTTTGCCGGTCTTAGGAAGCCACCCCGAAGAATAGGGTTGTATTTATGCTGTATAGCTCTGTAGGGTTAGTGATCCTCTGCTTGTTGATGTATTAAAAATATTTAGTTAAATTAATGAAATGTCTTGCTTTTCTATCATTATCTATTTATTTGTTTGGGAGTATTAAAAAATATTTTCGCATGCGTAAAATTTTTTGTTTGGTCGTTAGTGTGCCTAGGACGCTATTCTTTCCGATCTAAGGCGTGTTGGTAGGGATAACAAGTGCTCAAGGATCGGGGCATAACATGGTATCTCGCTGTGTTAAAGACAAGAGTTTTAAAAACCACTATTTTTGTTTTCCATACAGAGTTTTAATGTCAAAAATACTTCACATTAAAAACTCTGTATGGAAAACAAAATAGTGGTTTTTAAAACTCTTGTCTTTAACACAGCGAGATACCATGTTATGCCCCGATCCTTGAGCACTTGTTATCCCTACCAACACGCCTTAGATCGGAAAGAATAGCGTCCTAGGCACACTAACGACCAAACAAAAAATTTTACGCATGCGAAAATATTTTTAATACTCCCAAACAAATAAATAGATAATGATAGAAAAGCAAGACATTTCATTAATTTAACTAAATATTTTTAATACATCAACAAGCAGAGGATCACTAACCCTACAGAGCTATACAGCATAAATACAACCCTATTCTTCGGGGTGGCTTCCTAAGACCGGCAAAAGATAGGTGGGTCAGGAAGGATTAGTTACTTGTCTACTCCCAAAAGAGGGGTCACTCCACTCTCATTTGTCATCACCCAAAAATCCAAAAAGGGATTGCCATGCTCCTATAGGTATAGGTATGGAGACATGGGAACGCCATCGGAGGCCTCGGAGGGGTCACTCTCGATGGTTGGGTCGGACTTTACAAGAGGATTAGCCTCGGTGTCAGACTTGGGTCCACGATCTCCTCGTCGGGCGTATCGAGATCCATCGGATCCCAAGCGGGATATGAGGAGTCGGGTTGGGCGTCCCCCTCAAATCTACGGAGCAGGCCATAGAGAACATCATCCTCACGAAGGAACTAGGCCTCAAAGATGTGAGCTACTAGGTAGTCAACACCCTCATCGACCCAAATCGTCCTAACGTGCTGCTCTCAAGCCAAGTCCGTGCCTGGAATCGAGTGAGACATGAAATAGAACGACGGGTCTCTTGGGACTCCAAACTGAACTGGACTTGTATCAGTCCTGACCTGAAAAATGGTAACCACAACGAAATGATAAATAAATCTCAGTGAGTCAACAACCTAAACTCAGATAAGATGATGATTTGCTTAGGCGCCCCAAATAATAATATCTCACAACAACCAAGATTTTTATAAAATACCAGCAAATCCCAAGTTTTTCTCTCGTAATCCAATTCTGGGTGGTCACAGGGTTCGTTGCACGTGACTAGTGTGATGTAACACTACGACTGGCAGTGACTTTCGATAGTCCATAAGATTCATACGACTGGCACGATAACGGAACTACCAGGGGAAAAATCGCACATGACTAGTGTGATGGAGCACTATAGCTGGCAGTGTCTTTTGGTAGTTCGTAAGATTTGTAGTACTGGCACAACACGGAATTACCATGGAAAATACCGTACGACTGGCACGGACCGTATGATTGGCATGGATTTGAAAACCCTTATTGTGACCACCTTCAAGAATTGCAAAACTAGCCAATTTATAACTTTTCAACTGAATACGAATAACCCGATTATTATTTGTTCAAATAGAATTCACCCTAATTATTTGGCAATCAAACAAATCATCAGTCGCTCAGCCCCAATCCATCACTTGCTCGCGATCATAAATTCAGTCAATCAGTCAATCTAGTTTCTGACTAGCTACTGACCTCCTTGTTACTCGATCTAACTTATTTAACTGTGGCTATTTAACCTAAACCCAATCTCTAGCTAATCCGGGCACAATTAGACTACTTGAATGTCTAATTAAATTAATCAATTTACTAATTTAATCCAGAACAGAATTAACGTCTTAGCTAGGGATTAGAGGCCGACTCACCGCGCGTTAGCAACAAAATGCAATGCGGGCTTATCTTGGTCGATGGCAGTGACTCCAGCGAGTGGTAGCGGCGGCTAGCGAGCTGTGGCGGCAACGGCGAACAAAGCTCGGATGGTTGGACAGCATGTCGAGGCGTGGACTTAGCTATTCATGGAGGGACCATAGCTGTCAGATGTGGTCTGAGCTTCGGTGGAGGCGCGACGACGGTTGGATGAAGGAGGATGGTGATCGTCGGTGGCTGGAGCTGGCGACAGAGGCGGCGAATAGCAGCTAGAGACGACGGCGATGATGATAACTCGAGCTTGGCTGGGATGGCTGGAGGTGGCGACGCACGGTGGAGGAAAAGGAGAGGACGAAGGGGAGGACGATGGCTGAGGTGACAACGAGCTGGAGGTTGGCGGTGGACGCGACTGCAATGGAAGAGGGTGATGATGGTGTGACGGCTGGCAGCCAACAGAGGAGCTGGACGACAGCTGGAAAGTTGGTAGTGAAAGTGGCGAGCTGAATGGCGATCGAGTAGAGGTGGCGGAGGACGCGGCTGTAGGAGCAGGAGTTGGAATGCACTGGAACCGTACGGCGAGGCGGAGGAGCAAGCGGTGGCATAAGTAGGGGCTGGGGCGAGCTCGTGAGGGGAAGAGGAGGAGTAACGGCACCGCCTGGGCTCGCGCTTGTCGCGACTGGAGTCACAGTTATGGCATGCGACGGGGCTAAGGGCGGTGATGGCATGTTATTGGCATCCGATGGAGGAGCTAGAGTTGTCACGTGGTGTGCAATGGTTGTTTGAGCGGGAGCTAGAGGGTGAGCAGTAGCAGAACCCAGCAGCAGCGGAAGAACAAGAATGTGATGGAGACAGACTTTCTTGCGTGAATAGTGAAGGTTTCAGAAGTTGGTAACTGGAAAATGTCAGCCTGACTTGCATGGGAAAAGAAACCTTCGACAGAAAAGATGAGAGGAAAAGAGAGAGAGAGAGAGAGAGAGAGAGTCAGAGTGACATTGGGGGGCCAGTTAGCCGGTAGGGAAGGGGGAAGAAAATAAAGAAAAAGGGTCAAATAAATTTTAAATTTTCCTGTCTTGTAGTACATAATTTTAGGGGCAAAAGTGTAATTAGAAACTTTGGGGACAGGGTGAAAATTTTGCGCCGCAAATGGGAACATATTTAGGGTTTACGCGACAAGGATTCGGACACATTTGGGTTCGACGCAAATGAAAGATTTTACGGTGCGATCGGAGAATTTTTCTTCTGCGCGATTAAATGAGATTCAAACTTCGAACTGATATCCCAATTAATTTAATATTCACGTCCAAAAATTGATCCTTTTTCCACAAAATCCGAATTTTACTATAATTTTAGATTTCAAATTTTCGAGACGTCACACACCATCATTTGAAATTTTTGTAAATGACATCATCGTCGGGTTCGAATCTTCCTTTTGTATCTTCCTCACTTTCTTCCTCCAACAAAATCCCAAATAAATACTACTTTGGAGGGGATCCTCTTAGGTTTTGGGAAATTAGGGAGCACAACCTTTTCTTTCCTTTTTCTCATCACTTTCTCAGGGATTTCGACAGCAATAGGAGTAACTATTTGTAGAGGCCTATCCAACAGTTTTAAATAATCTTCTTCACTAGAAAAATTATGGAAATGATTTTTAGCACCCAGCAATCATCAGTGCTATGCCCAAGCTCACCATGATGGTAGTCACACTTTTTTTATTGATCAAACTTTGCAAAATTAGGTCTTAATGATTTGGTTGTCAAGAGATCTCTTTTTCCGTAACACAGTTAATACTTGAGAAGGAATCCTAAGGAGATGGTTAAGTTGCCAGTTGTTACACCGATTTGCCTTTGATTCTATGAAACAAAATTAGCCTACTGCTGAATAGGGACTTGCATCTTGGACACCTAAATTTGAGGCTTCTGCACATAGGTCATGTTCACAAGTGGGGCTGGCTCCTTATCTTTCTTGGTCAGGAACCATTAAGTGCTAGAGCTAGCATTGCTATACCAATCTTTCTTTAAGCCGATCTCTACTTCCTTACTTGTCGTAATTAGTTGGTTACATGATGTAGCGGTGGTACCCAACAATCACAACTGCATAGCTTGAGGAAGAGTAGAGACAAACAACCTCATGAGTTCACACTCCAGTGGCTCTAATATGAGTTAACAACAATATTCCTCCACCTCATGGCATACTACTTCATGGTCTCACCTTTTTTTCATCTTAGCCTACTCCAAATCTCCTCTAAAGATAATGATGTCTAAGTTAACCTGAAGTGCTTGATAAATAGATTGGCGTCTCTTCCCAGTTCTCAATTTGGTTGATGTTTAATCCGTGTACCACCTTATGGCTGTATCCTTCAGACTGTCCTAGAAAGTCTAAACCATTAGAGGATCGTTGGCCACGTACTTGTTCATCTAGGCCTGATACATCTACACATGCTAGATCAAGTTCGAAGTGCGTCATACTTCTCAAAGTCAAGCATCTTGAATTTGTTAGGGACTTTGACCTTCGTGTAGATCGAGAGGTCAATAGGGTCAGTCTATGAGTACCCTTAACCTTGCCCAACCTTTGTTCCATCCTCCCTATGATCTTGAGGGCTTCGTCACTTAATCCCTCGCCATAGGGCTGCTTGGGCTACTAAGATCGTAGGTGATATACCAAACTAGTGTCAATTAAGATAACATCCTTGAGCGATAGAGTGTGTATGATGACACGATCTAGGCTTTTGTCAGGATTGTCTAATGGAGGAGGTGGAGGAGGCACCACAAGGTGGAGCAGCTGAGGCTAGAAGGCTACTGCATGGCTATAAACCCTGCTATCTTTCTCTCCATTGCCTGGGACATCATTCCCTCAAATCACTCATTTATTACAAACATGTGCTACTTGAGAGCCTCCTGAACTATCGCATTGATCTCGACTTAGTCAGCCATCTTTCTTGCTACTGACCAAGTAATATATGCACGTAGCGTATCCGTGTTAGATTACCTACAAAAAGTACATCAACATAATTAGCATGATGATAAAACAATAATGAGTCAATCCATGACATTCTCTAGACCCAGAAATGAAAGCAACCATATTAAATTGTGGGCTTTGTCAGCGGATTGATTCAGCATATTCCAATCTCATCAACTTTTACGAAACAATTTGTATTAATTCATAGAATGAACGAAATGTTGCCAAAATTTGTGGAGGTATAGAGGAGATAATGACGAACAACTTTATGTTTTGAGTTCTTCCAGAAAAGGCCCATATCAGTTTATTTTAATTCATAGTTCAGAAAATTCGTTTAGAAAACTAGTTGGTCCAGTTTCTATTTAGGAGATAATGGGTCATCGATAATGAGAATTAATGCCCAAAAATTTAGAACTTGCTATTTTAGAGCCCATCCTACTAGTGGCAAATGAGAAACAAAATTGGTGTCTGAATTTCATGGAAACTCAGATTGTTTTACCGTCATTATCAATTCGGTAGAAAATGGAAAACATATGGATTGATCCGAAAGTTTTACACATGATAGGTCGGGATCTTCCAAACACTTTTCATTCAATGGTCGGGACTCGTAAATGGCCTACAGAAAATTAAACAATTCATACAAAGAAGTGATGTATATCTAAAAAACAGCAATGCAGAATGCAAATTAAAACGTGACTCTAACTAGCTCGAGCTATAAACTTCTAGAGATTGCGTCGAGTTTTAAGCTTCTTGTATTTGTTATCAATCTTCTTGGTCTTCTCTTTAGCTTCAACAATGTTCCACTTGAGATGATTGGTCTCAATTTGCTTTGTATCATGATGGATGCTCGAGGTATACCTGGAAGCCATTCCTTTGGAATAACATGCCTTCACATGTAACTCACCAGGCATGATATGTCTTGAGTTCCTTATGAGAATCCCCTTAGGTAAGATTAGCTTTGCTGACCGGCATCATTCCCACATAGCATAGGCAAGAGAGACATACTGCTCAAACCTCCGATTTTCCATAACAAAGTCGATGCGAACTTCCTCATACTTTGAGCTCGGAGAGACTAACTGTATCACTCCCATATTGTCGAGCTACCCTTACTGGATAACACTCAATAATGTGGAAATGCCCAAAAGAGATATGGGTGCTCCGTCTCGACTTGCTAGGCTAGTTTCCTCAACTTTGAACTAAGGATCATTCCATAGGAAAGTCACGGACTTGGATTCGTTAACAAGACTAGCCATTAGGATAATGATGTTCAGAAATTCGATCTTGTTCATGCTTAAATTTCAAAAGTT
>JAGVVM010016437.1:0-10482 GCA_019149425.1 Psidium friedrichsthalianum | reverse complement strand
GGCGCGCACTACAGTACAGTTTCAATCAATGCTCGCCCAAGTGGGAGAATGTTAGAATTTTTCTGAGATGGGCTCGCCTTAATTAAAATTGTAATTCACTGATTTACGGATTAATTTACCATTTACGAAATTAGTTTAATAAAGAAATGATTTAATGATTTCTTAATGGGCCGAATATGGGCCTAGCTAGTGTGGGCCAAGTCCGGCCCAGCCTGTGATGGGAGGGCCCTTCTGGACTTCTATAATAGGCTAGGACTCCCCCCTCTAGCCTCACTTTTTCCATTCCAACTTCAAACTCCTCCATAAAGTGAGAGAGAGAGAGAGAGAGAGAGAGAGAGAGAGAGAGAGAGAGAGAGAGAGAGAGAGAGAGAGAGAGAGAGAGAGAGAGAAGGTTGGCGGTCCCATCGATATCAGGCGGCCTAGAGGTGATAGAGGGAAGCGTCCTAAGCCCGTATCATCAAGTTTCCGCACCAGGACAATGATGGATTCGAAATCAGGTACGCAAATTCGATTCCTTGGCTATTTAGTTGTTAGAACCTGACTGCGGCGATCCTAGAGAGTCGTAGGTGACGACAGACAGCGATCAGACGGCCAATAGTTTGTACTATTTGAAATAAAATTCATTTTTAATTTTTGTTTAAAAAGGCAAATTATAGGGCATAGCCCTATGCGCAGTCCAATGTGGTACGCGTTGATGACGTGGGGCTCTTCATGGATTGCTTGGGTTCAAAAACTAACCGGATCCTATACTCATATACGTGGGTCGTCGAAGCAAAAGCTGGCAGTATATTTGTTTGAAGAAATTACTCAGCTTAGAAGCTTGTTGATGCCACATGTCAAAAATGTGAAAGGTAATCGGGCAGATACGTCCTCATGGTGTTC
The DNA here is from genome assembly GCA_019149425.1 of Psidium friedrichsthalianum. Lineage (NCBI taxonomy): Eukaryota > Viridiplantae > Streptophyta > Magnoliopsida > Myrtales > Myrtaceae > Psidium > Psidium friedrichsthalianum. The sequence goes on along the minus strand of JAGVVM010016437.1, from coordinate 9,600 downwards.
TTGGAGACAAATATGCGGTTCGAGTGACATATCTTTCAGGTTTTGAGTTTCCATGACGAGATTGATGGACGAAAATGGAGTTGTCCTGCAGCAATCTCCGATCATATCTTTGATATTCAAGCAGCTTTATGTGGCTGCATTTCCCAAATCAAAGGGTTGAAGGTAGGATGGGCACATCGGGTATTGTCAGTTCTGATTATGTTGTCACATGCGTATAATGAGAGTTCTGAATTGAGGGCTTATATGGTTTTCCTTCGTACTTTCTCCAGGGAAGTTTGGCAGCATGTATTACAACTTCCGGTCCATTTATTTGAAGGAAAAAAGCTAATTGATATGCAGAAGGTGTTCCGATAGACTGAAAACAATAAGATTAGATTTTGTGAAAACAACCTCCCCTTAGCAAGAAGGAAATCACTTCTCTAAACCTCCGAACAAATGAAAACAAGAAAAATGATTTTCATAAAAAATATTTTCCTTTACCATGAAATTTTCAGTAAAATAAATGCACCCTTATGGAATATACAAAGTTTTAGGTGACTTACAATGAACTAGCTTGGGTTTCGAAGAATATTAAGATGCGTTTATTTTACGGAAATTCAAGATTTGAAAATTTTGAAAACTACTTGCTTGTATTACTTATAAAAATAAATAAATAAAAAATATTTTAAGAGAGAAGCGTGCAGAAAAAGACAAAATTAATTGGTGGTTTGATTTTTTTTCTTTAAATTTACCAAAAAAAAAAAAAAATGGCGGCGCTGTCGGTTTCAACGAGGAAAGAACACAGGCAATGTTGAAAAAAGCTGAGGATTAACTAGTGGGGTGAAAATTGAAGAAGGCAACCAAACTTGATCACCTGGACCACAAGGGCACGATCCACTTCCAGTAAAGATTTCTGTCACCGTGAGAAAAAAGTCGTGTACTCGTCAATTACGCACTCTCTCAACTTTCCGAGAAAAACTTCCTGACCTCCGACCCAAAATAAAATAAAATAAAGTAAACTTCCTGAACAAATCTTGAGGTGATTGATAAACACACAACCAATGACTTGGTGATGGTCGCCGCGTTTGCTAATGGGTCCGTCACATTTGCCGCTGGGAGACTCATTTTTGGGTCGGACCGCCGGGAGACTCTTTAACACCTGAGAATGGATCAATCACCATCTCTCTTATAACTGTACACTCGCCTAAATTCAATGCTAAATTTGTACACTCACATTAGCACGATATAGTCCTAGCTCATAAAATTAAGTAAACAAATGTCGACCTGCATCTTCGACACATGTAAATAGTAACTCGTGATTTCAGAGTTCATTCGTATCAAAATACCTTTTAGCAAAAACCAAAAATGATAAGAGAATAGACTTTTTGTGCCTTGAAATCTATTGTTACATGTTAGAATTAGGGGTGTCAATGGGCGGGGTATTATATAGGCCTGACCCGGCTCAAAAATAAATAGTACCTAATTTGGCCCGGGCCGATGCCCGAATTACATATTTCCATCTCTTTGGGTTGGGTCAGCCTGACCTGACGACTGATTAGACTCGCTCAGCAGCGACATGGTGTGCACCGATGACACCTGCACCTTGCCGCCCAGCCCAGCGGCGGTGATGGCCCTCCGCATGTTCTGCATCGCCGGCAGGGGCTGTGACATCAAGCTCTCGTCGTTGGACGTCAACACTTGCAATGCGTTCATTCGGCCTTTTTCTTGACGTTAGCTCCATCAAAAAGAGAAAAAGGAATAGCCTCATCCATCCCATCATTCACACCCACCAAGGGGCCAGATGAAAAAGCAAAGGCCTTTACGCCGTTTAGCCGCATAGAGGATCGTGTTTGAGTTTGTGACGGAAGCGAACTAAGCTTTATGAATTTCTAATCATGACTTCTACCCATTCGAAACGTCTTGGATTTCTCTTCTTGAGCCTTTGAATCTTGGAATTTAAGGGTTACGCTTCGATATGCCTGTTCAGAAGAAGAGATTGAAACGCCAAGAGAGCTGTGGGATTCACCTCACTGCCCACCGCGACGAGGGTGACGTTGCTGGCGGGATAGAACGGGAGGATGTTGAAGCCGACCCACTGAATAGCCGCGTTGGGATCGGTGGCTGGCGCATTGATCGGAGGCCAGCGACGGTATGTCACCATTGGCCACCCCGATCATGATCCCGATGCTGGTGCCCCCCAGCACCTTGATTATTGCCGGGTCGGCCCTGTACAGCCTGACCTTCTCGATCGTCGTCAACTCCAGGAGCTTTCTCCAGCGGCTTGAGGTTGTCGGTGACCTACATAGTTCACTCCAATGAAGGACTGTGAACCTACATAGAAGAAACTAGAGGTGATTAGTTCTTAGTTCGGTTCGATTCTCCTCAAGAACTGGGAATCGGACGGGTGGTCCTAGTTCCCAATTTGCCGGAACTGGGAACCAAATTCGTTCCAATTCCCGGGTGGTTCCATTGGACCGGTAACATGCACAGAAAGAAAAAGGTGCACTATAATTACTTGCTCATCGATATTCTCTTGAAGAAAATATTTCCTTTGCATTGTATTAAGACAATTAGGATTTAGGTCGGAATCTTTTGTAGTTTCATTGAGTGATGGACATTGCACCGTGAGAATTTTCTAACAAGTAAATATTAGGTTACTTTTGAAAAATTAAAAAAAAAATGACTAGTCCAATCTGAGTGGTCTGGTCCAGTCCTATGTCCTTGCAATCGAGGACAAACCGAACTCCCTAGAACCGGGAACTGGAGCACCGGTCCGATACGATCGGTCTGATTTGCTTACCCCTAGAAAAAAACATGGCAAAAAGGAATAACTTTCGTTTTGGGTCTACCTTTTTGGGCCTACCTTTTTTTTTTTGGTTGAGCCTTAAACCTAGCCCGAAAATACACTTAATTTTTGGCGCCGGGCCGGCTTGGGTTTTTTTGACACTCCAGTTAGGATTACATCCCATGCAAATAGTTATTGGAAAATTCCCTATATTATTTTGATGATGATAAAGACAACCAAAGGCTACAAGGTGCCTACTTCCCCCAAATGATCAGGCCCACCTAATTTCAACAAGTCACCCTTGTCCCTCCCAATCCTAGCAATTCCTCTTTGATGGAGTCCTCAACTGTTCATAGCACCTAAACCAGTGCATGTTGTGGCCGCACTATCGACAGACCTTCGCGCCACCTAGTGATAGCACTGATAACTCTACAAAAGTAGAGTTAAAGTGCTTCTAAAATAAGGATAATCGAGTTTAGTCGTTTCGAGTTTTATTATTTTTTAGTGTTTTTTGCTTTACTTAATATTTTGGTTGTGGTTAGATGATTTTTATATTAATCCTCATGTTTTCATGCTTGAGTTTCTCAGTGCGGTCTTGCTATGTGCAGGTGTGATGAGGAAGAATGAAGTGAAGAGCATCAGTGAGAAGTTTGGAAAACTGCAGCTTTAAAGTCGCTGAAGACAGAACCGAGATGGATGCATCCGCCTGGGAGACGGACGCGTCCATCTGCAATCTGTGGCCGTGTACAGAACCGAGACGGATGCATCCGTCTGAGGACGGACGCATCCATCCGCACGCAGTTAAATATGCGCGACGGGCGATTTTTCCCTTGTTGCCACGACATGAAGATTTTATCCTATTTGAATATTCTGTTTTGATATTTTAGGATTTGGTTTGCTTATTTTAAGGGCTAAAAGAATATTATTCTTGGAGGATATCTTAGGAAAATCTTAGGGGGTTTAAATAGGAAAGAGGAGATAACCCTAAGGGAGGATCATCTTTTGGAAGCGAACTTCTGCTGGGGAGTACGGCAATTCTGCGGGGGAACAAGAGACGGCAGAGGAGTGACAACGAGGTTCTCGGACGGAATTAGAGATCAAGGGGGCTAATCTACTAGTCGGAAGACGGAAGACAAGATTTCTTATCTCTTTTTCTAGTTTTCTTATGTCGTTCTTCATGTTTTCTTCTAGAATCGCGATATTGATTTTCCCATCATGAACTAATTTGCTTTTCTAGGACTATGACGGAACCTCGCGTTCCTATGAATTTCATGAACTCTTTTGCTTGATGTTTATTGAATTCCTGCAATTGCTTATCTATATGTTGTTCGTAATGCCTGTTAATCGATTGGCCACCAGTTAATAGAGAGTTGATAATTTAGGGATACTCGGGAGAGTAGTCTAAATTCAGATCACGACTAGGATAACCTAAGTAGTCTAAGTGTTGGAAAACCGGACTAAACGTGTGAAGGATAGGGATATACCGGAACGCCTTAGGTAACCGATTAGGATTGAAACATAATGGGTCACCACTAATTCACTCGCCTAGGAATAGAGTGAGTAATTCGATACCGGTGATACGTTTTCTTACATTCGAAAGAAGTATGAGGAGATATTAAAATCCTAGGTTAGCAATTGGATGATTCAATAGCATTAGAAAGAGAGAGATTGAATGCATACGACGCGAGGGGAAGTTATATGTCCTAGATCTTTTCACTATGATTGTTGCGTTGTATTTCTCGTTATCACTTTTTAATTCGACTATTTCAATCTTTATTTTCAACTTGACCTTGAAACGATTGCCGAGAGCAACGTTAAGAGAATTTCGTAGTACAATTCCCTGTGGATCGAACCCTTGCTTGCCCTTGCTATATTTTAGTTAGGTCGATAAGGATTTATTTTTGTTGCGTTGACGACGCGCATCAAGCACCACGTCGACCATGGCGGTAGCAATAGCTAACACATTGTCATGATCATAACTGCGCAAGCTTCTGATTTAATCCAAATAAAACCCGATTAAATTTGACTAACATAGGAACATTTGAACGCGATCTAGGGACAGAGCATCCCTTATTTGAATGGTTCTTAAATTGTATAATTCATATTATATTTTATAGATTTTATCATGCTGTATATATTTTCTCTTTTGTAGACTTTGGCCCCACTAAATTTTTTAAATTACAAACTTGACCCCTTAGAAATGAAAAGACCAAAACTGACATCAAAGAAAGCACACAACCAAAATTTGCGTTTGTACTTTTCATAAAATAAATACATATAATAATATTAGAAGTTAGAAAATTTTATGTTATAGAAGGCAGTTAAGTGATAAGCCTTTTTTGTTGCATTGAGTTATAAACTTTTCAAGTGATGCAACCAAATCCTAACATTTATTTTTTTGTCACACTCGAGCCAATTACAGTACCAATACCCACTAAACTTCATCACATTTTAAAAGGAGGAAACATTGAGCATACACCAACATTTGTAAAGAAAATTTTACAAAATGGACCTTATTCCCACCTAACTTGGGAAATACTATAAATACCCACTCTATAAATCATGGCAGATTTAGGCCAATTATATTTATTTATTTGCTATAGATTTTTATGAACTGAATGGTTACAATTAGATTGCATTTCATACTATGAAAGTTTAGAATTTATGAGGATTTTTTTTTGTGTAGAAACATATCCACATCACTAAACAAAAACCTAAAGCGTCAGCAATTTTATATTTGCCACAAAATAACATGTATTATGTCACATTAGTCGTCCGCTGAACGTATGTGGATTTCCAGCATTGAACTACAGTAAAAATCATAAAATAGAAAAACAGAAGAAGGTGCTGGACACGGCTAAAATTGCTTCCTACCTTCTTGACTATCATTGACACCCCCATGCAATTTTTCCCCTTTTGTTTATTGTCAATACGGCCCCCAGTCAGCAACGTTAGGCGCGTTTTCTTTTTCCTGTGAGTGAGACCTGTATGAACTTATTCACATTATATATATCTTTTACATAGTCCTAGGAAGCAGCAACTCAAAATATAAATTTTTCTAAAAATTTAGTTTGTTTGCAACATGACTTAGACTGGCAACCCCTAATTTCTACGCTGCCTTTTTATATGTTCTTTTCTTTTTGGCGGGTAAGTACTTTGCTTTTTATATCATTGTATTTAGACAGTATTAATCTAATTAAGTGGGGAATAAGAAACCCTAGATAGTACACAAAATAGAACGGTTTAAGTTTCAAGATCAAGTCTTAGCCTTATATCACAAAAATCTGTCCCGCATTTTTATTTTGAACCTTTAACTTACAGAAACTCCTTTAAGGTAATGCAACCTATGGTGCGAGGTTGTTCCTCCGCAATAGTAAAACAAATCTTTGCTGGTGAAATGGCCCGTGTTCTAATTGATTGTCGTTGATTTGGAACTGTGAAATGTCTCTAAAGTTCGCTCCAATCCGACACAGTCTAACTCTTTGACGAAAGCAATTCCCCATTGCGCTAACGACACACGGCATGTTGTTAATTTACTTTATGGATTCACCTCTTTTTATGGAAAATTGCTCACATACCGATTTACATAATAAGCAAAGCTCCATTACCCCTCGATATGACAGTTAAAGTCACTCTTAGTAAGTTACAGCAATCATATCAGGTTCAGCTTGTAGAATCGATCCACAAAGCACCCAAACACAAAAAATGCCCCCCAAAAGAATGTACGTAGTTCATGTAAGAACTAAGCGAAAACATTTCTTAGTCAACCATATTCATAGCATTGGGACCGAGAGACTATGCCTATCACACCGCGAGATTCTCATGTATTTCAAGTCATCTTTCTTTTTATCCTTTCTCTTGGTAGCCAGGTTGAACTGGCTGTAAAATTAGGTTCTACAGCAACACAATAAATAATAAATTGCATATATAATTTAGAAGGAAGAAAAGAAGAACAAAAAAGTTTGATTGCACTTCGAAGTTTGTAATCCTCCAAAGGCGTCAATTTCTTAAGACAAACTGCCCTACTGGGATCAACTCACGAGCTGGATGGTTATCAAAACATACCATTTAGAAGCCATGTTGATTTTTTTGTAAACACCGACAATGCTTTTAATTTGATCGCATTAAATGAAATACGTCATTTGACCTAATTACAACAAATAGATAGTTCCCACTCTTTTTAATCTCATAGACCGACCTCATCGAGTCCTCACTACGTCACAGCACTTAGGCAACGTAGGTATTTTCTCTTTGCACAACAGTAAGGGTTCGCTAGACATGTCTCTCGAAATGAAAAATAACCCCATTTATGCCATAAGTTGAAAAAACACAAGGTTACTATGCCGAGAATCAATCGACAACAATTACTCAGGCATAAAAGATACACACGCCCAAAATTAATTAATGACTGTAAATCTGAAAGTGATGTCTATTATAAGATAAAGTGCGATGCAGAAAGTAAAGCGTAAAGATAAATTTGTTTGATTTGCGCGGATTGACGGGACATTTGATGAGCGATGGGTGGATGTATAATGACTATTTCAACAAACTAGGCATATATTTTACTGACACATATTATTGTATGTTGATCCGCGCACGTCAATACACCACGGTGGCCTGTACGTGATTATCATGGCCTTCATGCCATCACTGCTTGTTGTCATTCACGTAGGAAGCACGTGGCCCATTGCTTTTAGACTATTTTGTGTCAAGAGCAATTAATTACTTTTTCACTTTTGGAAATTTTCATGATTCCAAGCAATCCTAAGAAACACACTTGCGCTTCACTGTTTGTGATAGAAACAGACTGCGATAGTGATACAAACATCGACAAAACGTTGAGAGACGATAACCAGGTGCGTGTACTAGGTTATCCTAAACTCGTGCCATTCTCGGCGATTCACATGCTTGTTATCATCCATGTGTCAAGGATGTGCCTATTAACTTCTAGACTATTTTTGGTGTCAACGTAATAATTATTCTTTCTCTTTTAGAATTTTTCATGATTCAAGCGCGATCCTAACAAACACTGTGCTCACTTCTGTGTATAGAAACAAACTACCGATTAGTGCGTACAAGCACATCACTAAAACATGTGCAGACACAATAATCAACTACATAATTAATAGTTCATGTGTGCTTCATTTCATCCTTGAGACACCTTTATACGATAGTGATAAACAATTATATACAACGTAAGCGCTCCCGCTATGGCAATGGACAGGCAACGATACTGCCCCCATCGGCCTTATCAAAGGCATGCGCCGATTACATCCGGTTGATGTGGATGGCCACCAAAGAATTGGCTGCGAGAGGGTCTGGTTTCAGATGGAACTATGGGACGTGGTGACCGCATAATTTCCCGGGTTTGTGGCGGGAAGAGGCGTGGGTTCGTGTTGGACCTCAGTGGAATGATGGAGAGCTCATACTCGGATGCGTCTTCGTGATCCTACTTGGTCAGTCTGTGGAACTATGGGAGGGAGTATGTAGTTTATAGTCACTCTATGAGACCGTTTCCCAGCACCAACATTACCACCCAAAGCATGGTGTACTGGCGCTAACAATCATTGTTCTAGAAGGTGGTTTCCTTTTCCTCATCTTAACAATATTCAATAAATGTGAAGGAAGTACCAGACTCCCCCATTGCAGGAAGATATAAGTTCAAATGTGCAGGAGCTTTCATTTTTAATTTCATCTAGATATGCATTAGATCTACCTTGTTAACTTCTCGCCACACACATTTCCTCAAGTTAGAAAGCTGTTGTGAAAAGATATAGTTAAAAAATTCACAAAGGGATCAAACTAAAATTTCCGTCGATTACACCTGTTAGGCAATCTAAAGAATTCGCTAAAGTAAAAAACCTTGTCGGCTTACACGTGGATCAGCCAGGCGAAACAGAACACAACCCCGCAAATTCACCACCACGGAAAAGGTTCAAGAATATTCTTATTCATGTTGATAGATTGTGAATAAACTGCATCTTTCTGTCGGACAGAAAGGAGGACAAATAGTGACGTCGCGAACCAACCCAATCACCATGGCAGGCACTTTGTCATCCTGCACACACACCCCGCCGTGCTCGGGTCATATGCTGTAGATAGATCACAAAAGTGTTCAACCCGAGACTAATTATTCGACAATCTAACCTCTAGGCAAAGATACTTTATCTAATCATAAGGCACCGCAAAACGACTGTTACCACATCAAATGTTAATATATTGGTTCCTAAAATGATACGAATGTCATCTGTCATTCCACTCAAAGTATCATCTATAGCTGAACACTGTAACACACCATCAGAGGACCTTCAAACAGTCACACTAAATGAATATTCGAGCAATCCGAGTATGGGGACTGAAAAAATTTTCTCCTGAAGGATCAGTCTCCTTCACTTAGCATTGTACAATTGAGCCAGCATTGGCAACATCGTATGAGTATTTCTGATTAACTTATGCACAAATATTATTGTACAAACACTTTTTATGCCTATATTACCACTCTGATAAGATACAAAATTAATTCTCAGCTAATTGGAACATTTTAATTTGACATCAATATAAACGCCAAACAAAAATAATGCACATTTCTCAAAAGATAGTTATAACTGGATATAATTTACTTGAATGTTAAAGGTTTAGCACGCATACTTGCAGTAATAAACTAGGTAGACACCAATACTATTATAAACAGTATGTCTGCTTCTAGCACTGACAAAAAAACACAAAGTGATTATAAAGTTTTCCCTCGACCCTTATACTTTTTTGTGTCTGTTCTTGAAAGACTATACTCCACACCTCCAATTTTTACCAATTAAAATCATACATTAACACTCTAG
>JAGVVM010016436.1:0-10584 GCA_019149425.1 Psidium friedrichsthalianum | reverse complement strand
AACAACTCCTAAAAGTGCAAAAATAAAAATAAAATGACATGAAATGATTGTTTAGGCCGATTTTAGATTATGCTCGTTAAGGAAACACACACGACACTCGCATTATATTGCAATTTGTGATGGTCGACATGAAAAGGAATTAAAACGCAAAAATATTGACTATTTTTTGTATTTTGTGATCTCAAATGTTATTTTCAAAAATTAAAATATTTTGTACGATTAAAACAATAAAAAATATGAAAATATGGAAAAATCAGTTTTTATTTTTTCAAAATTGGTTTCTTAGACGGGCAAATGAACTTCCAAAGTGGTTTTTCATTTTCTTAGCTTTTTATGTTTTATGCTTTTGAAATAAAAAAATGCTGAAAAATTTAAAAATATGCCAAAAATTTATTTTTTATTAAAGAATGGTTCCTAGGCCTATGTCAAGGTCTCAAAGTTGATTTTTTTAATTTTTATGATTTTTATGCCTTTTTTTATTATTTTAAAAGAGAAAAGATGATTAAAAATCAGTAGTAACAATCAAGCCATTGAGGGCGACATTATTAGAAACCAAGACTTATTGCATGGTGGTCGAGGGAATGTTGTTATGACCAAACACTGATATCATGACATCAAGAATTACTTGTTGAAGCGGAAAAATATCTGCGATGAGTCAAATGGGAGATAAGAAGAATATAGCCAAAATGGCCTACGAAGGTCTTCTTAGCGGCCAGGGACTTTGTAGAAGAAATCACTTGATCAGTCTTACTAAGGTGCGTAGAGCCAAAGAAACAACTTACAGATGAAGGAGATTCATGAAGGAGAATGCCCGGCCTATACAGAACATCCATCTCTCGCTAAAAAGATATGAGACTCGGTTACTATTGAATGATCATGGGAGTCGGATTGCCAACGGCCACTTGAGATCTTTCTCATCAGTGTCAGGGTGGTGGAGACAAGATCATGCTCCCCAAAATGAGCTTCATCAAATCGAAGACTAGCTGTTTTCTATGTGGGGAATTGATATCATAAGCCTAGCTTCAAAAGCACATCGTTTTATTTGGTGGCAATCAATTTATTTCACCAAATGGATCAGGCCAATTCCTACACCAACGTTATAGCCAAGCAGCGTCGCAAGGTTTATGAAACGGGAAACATTACAAGGTAGCGCGGACACCCAAGTCATTATACAGACAATGGCTCCAATTCTAAATACAAGGTGGTTGATGATTTTTTGAGCTGATTTAAGATCAGACAGCTTAATTATTTCCCTTACACGCCCACAAATAAATGGAGCATGAAGTTGGCAAACAGAATATGTAAGAAGATCCTGTCCAAGATGACGAGAACTTCGAGGTGGCGTGAGAGGTTGCCATATGCATTAATTGCGTACCGAAACATTTAATTCGGACTTCGACTAGGAATGCCCTACTATCTAGTGTATGGCATAGAAGCTGTTCTCCTTGTAGAAGTTAAAATGCCCTTCTCTGCGAAATACTATTTCCAAGTCGAGCTCCTCAGAGCCGAATGATCCAGCAGAGGCATGCACGAAGTTGAATTTGATTGACGAAAAGCGACTAAATGGCTACTTACGCGACCCTCCACGAGTATTTCGTATCGGCGGTCCGAAGGAGATAATGGATTGCTTCGCCAATTTGAGGATATCTGGGCTTCGCCTCGGGCCCTCCATGCCCATACCAACAATCGCTCAGGAAAAGTTTTGAAGTCGAACGACCTTAGTGTGTCGGGTGACATGTGATCAGTGTGCATGCCACGGAGTCGCCACCCCAGTCATTTCTTGGAGGGTATAAACTGGACAAACCCTATCGAGCGATTGGGGACATCCGATATCGGTTCTTTTTTTTTCGATTCTGCGAAAACCAGAGATTTTGTTCGGGGACTTAGTTACGCCGATATTACTATCGACGCCCTTTCGGTACCTATGTGGAGTGATTTTCCTATTCTAAGGAGTTCATGCAGGCGAGATTTGGGTAAGGTAGGCTCTGGAAGTCTAAAGGGTTAATGTAAATGGAAGTATCTATCCTATCAATCACAATCATCAAAATAAAAGCGCAATCAAGGAATCAATTCATAGAGAAATCACATCAAAACCAGTCAAAGCAGGCTTAGGGAGTCTTAGGAAGGTCTAGAAAACATGTCAATGAGTCAGGGGTGATTTGGAATGATTTGGGTCAGATTGACCAGAGGGCAAAAATGGTCATTTTGGAAGGCTCGGACGAATGTGAAAATGGATCAAACTACTTGGATATAGCTTTCTCCTGATTTCTACAATCTTTGAAGATTTTTCTGGATTTTCGAAATTTTTTAGAGTTTTCCTATTTTTTGGAATATTTTCTGTATTTTATGGGATTTTTATTTTTTATTTTAAATTTTTCCTATTTTTCCAAACATTTCTATTTTTTTAATAAATTTTCCAAATTTTTCTAAAATTTTTATGATTTTTTTATGATTTTATTTATTTATTTAATTTATTTATTATTTTTATTATCTATTATTGTTTTTATTATCATTACTATTATTTTATTTTTATAAATATTTTTTGAATTTTTATTTATTTATTTTTATTTTTTATTCTATTTTATATTATTATTTTCTTTTCGGTTTTTATTTTCCATTTATTATTTTTGTTTTATTTTTCTATATTTTTTGAATTTTATTATAATCAGCTGATCGGACGGCCCAGAGAACGCCACGTGGCTAACCCGGGCGTTGGATCCGCTTACTTGAATCGACAGCCACGATTCATCCGAAGACAGATCTCGACGTTAAACCTATATACCAAAATCAACGGTCCAGATCAAGCGAAGACTTGATCTAACCGTCGATCCAACCCACGAAAAATGGACGGTCCAGATTCGATGCGAGATCGAATCTGGGCCGTTCGATCAAAATTTATTTTTTTATTTTCGAAAATTCGATTTATAATCTGAAAATCTTTTTTTAATTTTTTCAAAAATCCCAGATCGCGACACGTGCGAGACGCCAGCCGTTCGATCGAGTTTGTTATTTGACAAAAATTTGTTATAACGGCCTCATCCGACGTGCTTCTACGTGTCATCCACGTGGCGGCCACGTCGGATTTTGACCGACGACCAGATGCCGTGGTAACGCCACATCAGCATGACCAGTCAACGTGCTGACCTGGCATGCCACGTCAGCTTCATCTTCAACCTCGCGACGTCGAGAAACCGACGACCGAGAGTTCGCCGCCACGATCCGATGGTGAAACCACCGTGGAATTGCACGATTCCGGTCACAATCAGCGCGTCTCAACGCTCTAGATCCACATATCTCAGAATCAACGATTTCATGCAATACAATGAGCGTAATCGAAGCTTTACAGAAGGCGTTCATGAAAGTTCAACAGAACAACACAAGACAAAATCATGACAATCACGACTCAGATAACACTTGAATCAAGCTTAAGAAACTCACCTTCAGGTCCGATGACCTGGTATTGGCTGGCGTGAGCCAGTGGACTCGTGACCGAGCTCGCGGTGATGGAGGTTTCGATTCGACGGTTTCATGCAAAATCGAGACAAAAGAGGAAGAGGAGCATGCTTAGTGAAGTTCAAGGAGTGAAACGCCCTAAATAACTCAGAGAATGATGGTCGGATGTTCGATCCGCCATGGATGCATAGTAGCAAGCTCGAAAATGGCACTCACCGATCTAGGACAAGGTAGACGACGAAGCTTGGTGCGGTTGACTCCTCTGGGACCGGACGAAGCTTCTGGAAGTGAAATAGAGCTTCGACGTCGCCGGAATCGTGCGGATTCCTCAGTTGCAGGCGACTTCCTCTTTGTAATGGACGAAGCTCACAGAGCTCGAACTCTCTCTCCCTCTCTCCCTTTCTCGCTCTCTGTGTGTCTCCTCTCTCTATGTACCTCCCACTCTCTCTCTCTATCCTCGTCACGTTCATCACCCCCCTCCTCGTGACGTTCCTCACCAAAAGATTCCCTCACCTTTTTTAACCGAATGATCCCCATCACATTCCAGAAGGTTCCTGCGCGTGAAGGGAAGCTTTCGCGCGTCCTGAGCTCACGTGCCCCGGCGACGGGGACACGTGCCATTTGGCACGTCGTCGCCGGGCAAGCTCTCGGTTGATTGGCCGCGACCGGGCGACTACCTTCTGGACTGGGTTTCCCCCTCTCTTCCTTCGTCATTCGCGCGCGTGAGGAGAGAAAACCAGAAGTGGATTCTGGTTTTCTTGGGTCAAAAAGTTGACCGAGTCGGATCCGTCCGACCCGGTTGACCGATTTGATTAAAAACCCAAATTAACCCTAATTCGGGCACAAATTCACAAATTGATGGCAAAATCAACTCAGGACTAAATTTCCTATTGGGAAATGATTTTATTTCTGAAATTCACGAGTAAATTTCACGAAAATCCCAATTTTTCCTTTTGACCCGAGGGTCAATTTTGCAAAATTCACACTTCAAATGACCTTTTTTTTGTAAAAATTGATGCGACCAATGAATTCAGAAGGTCAAAAACTAGGGGGTGACGCGCCCTTATTTCCAATTCAGTTCCTGAAAATTTTTCATTTCATTTAAGTGCATTTAAGGACTAAATCGAAAAATCAGAAATTGCAATTCGGTCCCTTTTCGCGAAATTGGGCAATTCAGGGGATTTTTGGACTGGATTTTAATTTTAGAAAATAGAGGGTGGTGACAGACTTCAAAATGTAAAAACCCAAAATTACAGATTAAAACGAAATTTCTAGAATTTTTTCAATGAATTTGGAAATGTGACTTACAAAGCAAGTCCCATTTCCAGATTAATTTTTTCAAAATTTCTTTGGCCAAAATGAAGAGAAGAACAAAATAAAAATATGGACTATTTTTCTGTATTTTTGTGGCCACAAATGCTATTTTTTATGGATTTTTTTAGTATTTTTCTAATTTCTGGAAAATATTAAAAAATGCGAAAAAATGAAAAATTATTTTTTTGTTCAAAAATTGGTTCTCGAGGCTATGCTAGGCTTCCAAAGTTGATTTTGTATTTTTTTCATTTTTTTTGATTTTTTTTATGAATTTTTAAAATAAAATGCCAAAAAATACTGAAAATATGAAAAATTATTTTTGTTCAAAATTGGGTCCCTGGCTAGACCGAGGTCCCCAAAGCTGATTTTTCAATTTTCTGAATTTTTATGAATTTTCTAAAATTTCTAAAAAATCAAATTGGCCAAAAATCAAGTGTCAACAGCTGCCCCTCTTTGAGAGGGGTCTCGTGAGAGATCACTCTCAAGGACAAAACGACACTTGATATCTAGCCGACTCTATTGGAAAATGAAAAGTCGTGCCATCTACATCTATTTCCTTTCGTGAAAGCTCAAGTCCAAAAGTCCTTCCTGTTCATTCTGTTATGGGAAGAGAGACAGAGTTGAGGGATTTACCTGGGACTCACCTGTTTGTCATACGGTTGTTATTGGTTGATTTGTTGATAACGGCATGGACACCTAAGGATTCACTATAGGAACACTTTAGGATGGTTGAATTTGGACCTGTATGGTAGGTCACCCATGGCAGATTCCTAGTGAAAGGATTCTACTGATTTAAACTTCGATGAGATTTGACCCGTAGGTAGGTCACCCCATGGTAGATTCCTAATGAAAGAAACTACTGATTTAAACTTTGATTGAGATTCGACCCGTATGGTAGGTCACCCCATGGCAGATTCCTAATAAAAGAAACCTACTGATTTAAACTTTGATTGAGATTCGACCCGTAGGGTAGGTCACCCCATGGCAGATTCCTAGTGAAAAAAACCTACTGATTTAAACTTTGATTGAGATTTGACCCGTAGGGTAGGTCACCCCATGGCAGATTCCTAATGAAAGAAACCTACTGATTTATCTTGTTTTGAGATTTGACCCGTAGGGTAGGTCACCCCATGGCAGATTCCTAATAAAAGAAACTACTGATTTATTTGTTTTGAAGGCGCCATTCTGAGATCTGGAAGACCTGCAGAAGCTCGAACCCGTATTGTCTTGTTTTGAAGGGTGCCATTCTGGGATCTGTGAAGACCTGCAGAAGCTCGAACCCGTATTGTCTTGTTTTGAAGGGTGCCATTCTGGGATCTGGAAGACCTGCAGAAGCTCGAACCCGTATTGTCTTGTTTTGAAGGGTGCCATTCTGGGATCTGCGAAGACCTGCAGAAGCTCGAACCCGTATTGTTTTGTTTTGAAGGGGCCACTCTGGGATCTGCGAAGACCTGCAGAAGCTCGAACCCGTATTGTCTTGTTTTGAAGGGCGCCATTCTGGGATTTGTGAAGACCTGCAGAAGCTCGAACCCGTATTCTCTTGCTTTGAAGGGTGCATTCTGGGATCTGCGAAAACCTGCAGAAGCTCGAACCCGTATTGTCTTGCTTTGAAGGGTGCCACTCGGATCTGTGAAGACCTGCAGAAGCTCGAACCCGTATTGTCTTACTTGGAGAGGAAAGAGTAAGCAGATTTCTGATATTTTGTGTGTTCCAATTTTTGGAATGAATTATGCTTCTCGTGATCATGATCTACGGGTCATGCAAATTTTTTCCAAAGAATGTAAAGTGACGTCAGAGGTTATCAAAGCATCTTGTCACATATCAAACATGATCAAAAATCTCTTATGAGGATGATTTTGAGTCAAATGATCTGAAATTACCAAAAGTTTGCTTAAGATATCAATAGAAGTTCGCTCATCAAAGAGGGCTTCTCACTTATTTCTCTGAAGAAGGTTTTGATTTTTTTATTCAGGTAGCACTCGCATTTTCTCTCGAACCTATGCCTAGGGTTTCGGAATCATTCGCAGGGGCATACAATTTGATTGATCTAAAAGGTCTTTCAGAGGACCGTAATGTTGGGCACGGTTAAAGGTTTCCAAGGGGACTCATAAATGAGTCAAGGCTAATAAACGAAAGATCTTCACCATTTGCTCCAGGTTTTACAAGTCAAGAACCCTGCAAAATGAGAGAGAAATAATCTTGCTCGTACTTCTTCGAGCGATTCTTAAAATCATTTAACTCTACGTTAACTTAAGTGCCTTAATCTGAAAAGACTTTATGGGTTGTAACGTAGGTTAGGATTGGGGATCAAGGGAGAAAAGCTAATTTTGGCCCAAAAAATATATGAGGAGGGTTTGATGTTGATGATCATTGCAGATTCGTCACCCATGTTAGTTTTCTGGGATGGTCTTCCGGGAACACCATTGTTGTATGAGGATAGTGCGAACTTCTGTTGATGTCGTTGCTTGAACAGGTATATATTTTGTAACTTGATCCCTACGGAGAATTTTCTTTTACAACCAGATCCATTGGGGATTTATAAGGGAAACAACGTGCAGAAATTTTTAACTGAGTCTACAAAGCGCACATACGAAATTTTAGAGGTATTCGTACATGGACAAGGATAAACATGGGCATTGGCCTTGCTTTTGCTTGGCGCTTTGCTTTTTTGATGCCCGGATTGGGCTTTTTCTGTTCTTTTTTTTTAGGTCCCGCCTTTTGCTTTTTCTCTTTTTTTCTCCCCCTCTTTTTTTTCATTTCCTTTTTTTTTTTAGATCCCGCCTTTTGCTCTTTTGCTCTTTTCTCTCCTTTCCTCTTTTTGTTTGGCAAAAGAGTTTTTGAAGATTATGATAAAACGATACGAATGAAAATCTAGTGCGTTTAAAGAGTCAATTCATGAATTCTACGTAGAGCCGATTTTCTGAGTTCCTCTGCTTCGAGACGATGTCGTCATCATCTTGGAATAGATAGCGATCACCAACGAGTGTTTTAAGAAACGAATATACAGGCTCAATTGGGCATGCAAAGGATGAAAGTGTGTAGGATAGAGAAATGAATGCTTTTCGTCATTTTAAGGCACTTGAATTACCATATGAGATTAAATGCAAAGACACGCCCGAAGATTGATATTAGTCCAAGCAAGAGAATTTCTAACCATTTACCTCATACTGTTACTGGAACAGTTTTCGTTTGGCCCCGATGTGGGGTGGTTCTTTGACAGGGGTAAAGAAATGAAACCGTCGTTCAAAGGGTTTGTCAATGGTCACCTGTAGTGTTTAGGATGGAGAAATAATTGCCTCTCGTCATCTCAATCCATGTAATCACTGCGAATAAATACTACGTCCCTAGGTAAAGGTTTCCACTGACCACTCAAGTGTGTGTAGGGACGTGTTTGGGTATGGTTTGCCTTTCATCATCTGAGATACTCCAATTGATAAATCTTAAACGTCCTTATTTGGAAATTCATTTCAATTTCATCAAATCCAATCTCCATAAGGGATTATGATGCATGATGTATGTTTCAAACATGATTTGGATAACTTCAAAACTTTCGAATCATGATGCGAATGAGGTTCCAAGCCGGATATTTTCTTCGAGACGTGGGTTTGTTGAATGTTTAAATGTTGTTTGAAAACGTTATTGATTTTGTAAATTTCTAGTCCTTCAAATTCAGTGACATGATTTTGAAAATTTTTGAACATTAGAAAAGGGATACTTACCCGCCCGTCATGATGGAGGATTCCTGTAAAAGTAAAAAGGGAGTGTGTTAGAGTATGTCTTCAATTTTGAGGCAAATTGGGACAATACACTTCACCCTTGATTATACGTTCCAATCCGCATACAATCGCATAGATTGTGGGAATCTGTAAGCTCTCCATTGTGGTGTTGAATCCCTGTCAAGGTTAAAATGAGGAGTTAGCATATATTTCATATCCAGAATAAATTGGAACAATACCGCTTTACTCTTGATTATGCACTCTCATCGAAATCCCAATGCATAGATTGCAGGAACCTTGTCATCTAGTTTGATCACCAAGACGACGTTTCCCATAAATCTCCTTGAATTTTCAGTGAAAGAGATACTTATTTATCGTTGGTGATGAATCTTCCTTGTAGGCTTGCCTCGAAAAGATCCCTTCATCAAGTTGTGTCAAGTGTTGTCCATGGCTTCTCATCCCAAGCTCTCACAGGCATGATTTATGTTTGCTTGATGGTTGTAGATCCTTTCAGATGTGTTTGTTGAAGTTCTTGACAGTTGTCAATCTTTGAAATTTCACTCTGAACCTCTTCATTTGAGTTGAAAGGTGTCATATGCTAATAAACCTTTGATCGCATCGACAAACCATTTGCCCCAGTCAGGTGACAGTTGCCCTAGTTAGGTAATGTTGCCCCAGTCAGATAACTCAGTATATTCCTGCTTCTTGTAATCCCCCATCTGTTTCGGAATGATCTATTATTCGAGGCTTTTTCTTCACTTTTCACCTATATGAAGAAATAAAGGTTAGCCCTATTTTTGGGTTTATTTGAGTTTTTAGAACAGAAATACCCCTTTTAAGTATTGTCTTTTTGATATTTGAGAGTACTACTCTTTTTTTTAAAAAACACCTTGCCCCCAGTAGGACGTGTCTTGCTATTCGCCGTTCGAGGCTTTGGTGGCTTTGTCTTGACACATTCTCTAGTGATGAAAGAGGAGTATGCCACAAGTTAGTTTTTTAGTAGGTAAAGAGGGGCTTGCTCCCAATGGATTCCATTATTGATCCACTCTTTATTTCAGCTACTTGGGTCAACGGTTGTTTTCATCTTCATGGGGTATCGCTCTTCAAAACGTTTCCCCCCTTAATGGCTTGATAACCCTGTAAGAAGAGAAGGAAAGTGTCAATTAAAGATCTTTCAGGTATCGAAATATTGGAACGATACCGCCTTACCCTTCATTTGAATTTGCGTCAGTCTCCTCAAAAGTGAAGATAGCTCACACTTGTGTAATCATGTATAGATTTTTCGAAAATAATTTGAAATCTATTGTATGATGATTAGGCGACTTCCTCAACCACATCTGCCTTTAAAGTGTTTGATATTTCCCTATCAAAAGAAAGGACGAATCATGTCCGAATGGCGGAAGTAGTAGACAGTTGGAATCGATACCACTTATTTTTATCCATGTTCCTATGTCCTGGCCTTTTGATGCTTAAAAAGAATAACCATGCATGATGCAAGTGATTTTAAAATGAGTCGTGTATGCAATGAAAGAATGACGATCTAACGAAATTCAATCTTTCATTTTCTTTTCTTCTTTCAAATGTTCTTTTCAAAGGGATTTCCAATCAATAAGGAGCTTGAAAGGACTCAAAGGTTGATTGAATGTGTATTGGAGATTCATGAGGAATTTGCCCCTAAGTGGGCCATTAAGATACTCTTAGATATATTTTTTTAAAACCTGTTTAAGATGAAGTAAGGGATATACTCCCTATTTTGTCATTTGGGTAGTATTATTCTCCAAGTGCTTTACTTCCATTTGCCGCCTGTGAAGAAGAAAAGGACAAGTGACAGTATTTTCATGATCGATTGAAGTTACTTAGGAATGATACGTCTCTTTACCGAAATGACGACTCGGTCTCGTCTTTTCCTGGTGGGTCATGCAATAGCACTTGGATGACTTCCGTCATTCGTTGCCCCAATATGCTTCTTTAGTAGAACTGGGGAGACTTGCCTTCAGGTGAACTTTCTTCATTCTTCTTGATCATCATCATTTTTTTTACCATCTTAAGTAGTTGGCCATCTTTAATCTGAGCCAAGAGGAATATATTGACGTGTTAGAGG
>JAGVVM010016432.1:0-10297 GCA_019149425.1 Psidium friedrichsthalianum | reverse complement strand
CCGTTACCGCGCCTCGAGCACGCCTTGAACCGCGCGCGTTGCAGGCCAAGTCTCCCTTGCGAGTCCGCCCGTCTCACCCGCGTGCTATCAGCTCTCCCCCGGCGCCGGCTAGGCTCGCTCGGTCGGCACGGCGCGGTTTCGCTATACCCCCCCCCCTCCCCCCCTCGTCCCCCTCGCCTATGCCTGCCCTCATCCCTCACGCCCTCCTCGCCTCCTCTTCCCTTTCCTCCTCTCCCTTTTCCCCTCCTCCTCTTCTTCTTCCCCTCTTCCTCCCCCTCTCTTCCCTCTTTTCTCCCCTCCTCCCCCTTCTTCCCTCTTCCCTTTTCCTCCCCCTCCTCTCTTCCCTTTGGTCTTCCTTTTTTTTTTTCCCTCTCCCTCTCCCCCCCCCCCCTTCCCCCCCCCCTCCTCCCTCCCCTCTCTCCCCCCCCCCCCCCCCCCTGCCCCCCCCCCCCCCCCCCCCCTGCGATTTCCCCTCTTTTTTCCCCCCCCCCGCTTTTTTCCCATCTCGTGCCCTACTTCACTTTCTTTCTTCTTCTTCTTCGTTGCTGCCTATTCGTCGATTTCCATGGCGGAACATAAAGAAACGAAAAAAATTTAATTTAATTAATTAAGTTTCTGGTTTTTTTTCGTAATTTAAAAGGAAAAGAGTCTTGGGGGAGATCGCGAGAAATTTGCTCTTCTTTTGAGTCGGTTTGAGAGATAAAGATTGACCCGGAAAACGATGCGAAGCTCTTATCTTTTCAGGGTGAAATTACGGGATTGCCCTCGCAGGAAGTTTCTGGTACCGGTAGAACTGAGCCCCCCGGATAGGCCCAAGGGGGGTTGCTGAGTCATCGCTTGCGTTGCGACGTCGTTCGTGGGGGTAGATACGTTGGCCCACGTCGCAGAAAGCAATCGATGATGACTCAGCAGTCAGCACCTCGGGGAAGAGCGCCGGTTAATGCGCCGTTAATTACCTTTTCGACCTTCCCAAAAAGGTCAAAAAAGGGCAAGCAATTATTGATTTGCTGGTTATCTCTTTTTTTTTTTTTATAACGATTTTAACTTAATCTAGGTCCTTAGCGTGATCATAACATGCTACATTTGAATTTCGGTACGTAAAATATAGAGGTATTCTGTGGAGATGGGGAAGAAAAAGATACATCCTCAAGTGGAGAGAGAGCAAGGTGTGCAAGCCCTTGCACGTTGAAATAAGTTATGTATCCAGACAGGGTGCTGGGTTTCTAAATTATCGCTGGAGGCCCCTGCTAAGGGATTAGATTGGAAGGGAGAAATCCCTGAAGATTCAGGCTATCACTAGTTGAGTCTGTGTTAAATCACAGCTTTGTCAACCAAACAATTCAATGAGGCCCTTGGTTGAACCTGTGCTAATTACCTTTTTGGCCTTCCAAACGAAAAGGGGCAAACAATTTTTGATTTATCACATTCCAAAAAAATAAATCCACACAGTTTTTTATATGTCATAATTAATTGTTACCATACTAAATCAGAGACTTTACCGTTATGTATCTGCCAAAAATAATTAGAATCCATATCATGAAATGGTAATGGTCTTGTTCACGGTTCATAATTTGCAAAGATTAAGCTAAATATTGTGATGACGATAGTAGGTGAGATGCGGATTTATCTTTTTGTGTAGATGAAGACTAATGACATAAGGGATTGCGATGTTATTGCTGAAGAATTGGGTAAGGTAATCTTTACTTTTTATGTCTTACATGTTTTTATATAGTACAAGATAGCTAAGTAATTTATGGAAAGATGTTAGCCAGAATCAATGTAATAAAATAGCATTCCAAAGCTACTGTCTCTATGTAAGGCAAGATAAAATTCTCCATACATGGAAAGATGAACACGAATTTGTCAACTTTGGGAACTCTTGCTGCATTTGCCAATACTGCAGGAATTGCTTGATTGGTCTTGATCTGATTGATAGTAAACTCTCGAATCGCTTGGTCGTGGACATTTAGGGTGCGCATGACGACACTTTTGCTTCAGAAATCAACTTTGACCAGAAATTGATTTTTCTACTTTTACTTAGAAGTAGAAGATTTTTTCTATTTCTACTCTAGAAGTTGATTTCTGATCAGAGAAATTTATTTGGTAACGGCTGAAAATATCTACTTCTGAAACATTATCAATACAAAATCTTCTACGAAAAATTATTTTCAGTGGCTGAAAAATTTCTACTTCATTTTTAAACTTTTAAATTTCTTTAAAAATATTTTTTTTATTATTAAAGATATTATTTATTTTTTAAATTAACAAAAAAATTATTATTTATCTTTTACTCTGGCAGCTGGAGACGGTGACTTGGCAATGGCGGCGATGGTGGTCGATGGTGGCGGTGGGCGATGGTTGACTATTGGCGATGGGTGGCAATGGTCGCGGCCAGCGATAGGTGGCGACCGGCAGAGGTTGGTGGCAAGAGACAATCGATGGGTGGTGGTGGTGGGCGACGTCAGGCAAAGGTCTGTGGTCAACGACATCAAGCAAAGTTCGGTGGTTTGCAGTGGTCGTGGGTAGCAATGGGTGGAGCTCTACGGTGGTTAGTAGCCTACGGTGGTCGGCGACTACGGTGGTTGGCGATTGGTGGTGGGGGGTGGCAAGTGGAGGGAGGCGTGTTTGAAATGATGGTGAGGGTATACTAAAAAGAGAGTGAGGCAAAAAGTACTTATTGAGTTGAGAAGCAATTTTTTAACTTCTCAAATTGGAGGGAAAATAATTTCAGAAGTAAAAATTTACTTTGAAAGTAGAAATTTCTTTCGAAAGTAAATTTTTTTGTAAAACGAATTTCTACTTTAGAAATTAAATTACCAAATGAATTTCTACTCTAAAAGCATTCCAAAAGCAGAAATCCACTTCTAGAAGTATTATTATGCGCATGCTTAACTTCTCTGATACACCCCCTACAAGAGAGGTGTTCCGTCGCGAATGCCGATGTTAAACTGTACATGAACAAAGCTTTATCGTTAGACCTGTTAAATAGGTAGGTCGAGTTGGATCGAAAATGTTCCAACCCCAGATTTACTCATTTAACTTGTTTTGACCTATTTTCATGCAATACAAATCTAACAACTCATACTTATCCCGACCCATATTACTTAAACACTTGAAAATGTAACCCAATGTAAGAAAACTTGAAAAATTATACTACTAAAATACTTTCATGCAATAACAATCTAATGGGCAATTTTTACACTTTTATTAAAAAATTTTGCTTTTTTTTTTCATTTTTTCATTTTCTTTTCTTTTTTTTTAATGAAATCTCGTGACTCGGCCAGGCAGTTTTACGCAAGATCAAGGCGAAAGCAAAGTTCGAGCGAGGGTAGGGGAGCTCAAGGATGAAAATGCACACATAAACTTGCAAGATGATTGACGGAATATTAATTCCCCATGATTGCAGACCTTCAAACTCAAAAATGGCGATTACCCAGTCTGAGGTTGTTGACGAAAACAGATGAGTCAAGCTCATTCCCAGGGTCAAGGTGAAGCTCCGAGGGCCATTGGCGTAGCTCGACGTCACCTGGATCGTCTTGAAGGCGAACTCGAAAACTTGGGTTCACAGTCCTTCAATGGCTTCCTTCGCGAGCTTCCGAAGAACCTTTTCTTCTCGCTCTAACTCCCTCTCCTCCTCTCACCTCTCGCGAATCTATTCTCCATTTTTGTGCCTCGTAACCGTCCTCCAACCTCCCAAAAGACCCCACTACTTATACCTGTTTATAATCGCCAGAATCCGTTGAGCCTCCTCTACGTGAATCTTCATTTGGGGAAGAAGGTAGGGCTAGGCAATTGGGTTGGGTCGGCTCGGGTCGGATCTAGTCCAGCCTAACTGACCTGAATCACTAATTTTTCTTCAAATTACCCTACCAAGACTTGCAATTTGTCAAATTAAATCCCAAAATCTGGTCCCTTGACATACTTTTATCAGGAAATGTAAACTTCGTTGAAAATACGTGAGGAATTATATGAAAACCCAGAATTTGCCCTTTAACCCGAGGACCTCATTTCACCAAATCCAAGCTTTAGATGGCCTTTTCTGCAAAAATTAACACCACCAATGGATTCATCAAGCCAAAAACTAAGGGGTGACATGCCCTGATTTCCTGTTTAGCCCCTAGGAAACTTTTAATTGGATTTTGAGCGTCTTTAGGGACTAAATTGCAAAAGTCCAAATTGCGTTTTGGTCCTTTTTCGTGAAATTTTGATAATCTAGTGAATTCTTGGACTGGATTGTAATTTTGAAAAATAGAGAGCAATGACACGACTCCAGAAATGCAAAAAAAGGAAAATTATGAGGCTGAAATGAAATTTCTAGAATTTTTTTAATTAATATGAAAATATGATTAACAAAGCAAACATAAATTCCATATTAATTTTTGTAGATTTTCTATGGCCAAAATGAGGAGAAAAATAAGATAAAAATATTGACTATTTTTTCATATTTTTCTGGCCTTAAATGCTTTTTTTTTTTATTAATTTTCAAGTATTTTCTTATTTTCTGAAAAAAAAAAATTAAAAAAGCGAAAAAATAAAAAAATTATTTTTTCAATTTTCTCATGTTTTCTTGACTCTTTATGAATTTTTGAAAATAAAATGCAAGAAAATACTGAAAATATGAAATTTTTTTTTTGTCAAAATTGGTTCTCCAAGCTTTGGCCAAGGTCCCCAAAGTTGATTTTTCAATTTTATGAATTTTTATGAATTTTTATAAAATTTTTCAAAAATAAATGGCTCGGCTTCGACGGATGGTGAGAATAGGGGTGAGGGAAGTTTAGAGAGGAAGAGAGTTGTTCTGAAGAATGAATCACCAAATGAATTGATGTAAACGGTATTCATTTAGGGAAGCAGGTGAAAATGCAAGTTAGCATTCGAGCAGGCCACTGTAATGACATGTGTCTTGCCCATGGAGACACGTGGCCAGCCATGTGTCTAACTTCCTGCCACGTGAGGTGGACACATGTCCACCACATGTCCACTTGTCACCATTGTCTCCGTTTGGTCCTAATTTCTCATGCGTTTGGTCAATCAAGACTTAATTAATTACTTAGTTGTCCTTAAAAATATTATCGGGTCACTAATAGCTCCTCTAAACTTGTCCAATAATCTGAACCCATTGATACTACTTCACCTTTTACTCAAGTAGGTGAAAGTTTGGGTCATTACATTTTATGCTTAAATAGCATTAGACAAAGTGTATGAAGCGATGAAGAGGGACTACATTGTAAATGCAAGCCAAGATTGACAGTCCCTTTGAGATAACATAAACACGTTTGATAGCGCACTAAGCAACTTAGTTGTTTAGTGCATAGACTGGAAGGTTTGTTTACAATGAAGCTAATATCATGTCTTATGAATGCAAGATATGAAAGGCACTTATAATCTTCCTATATTTAGTGGCATTGGGGTAGCAATCTCCTAGGTTCCAAGCATGGTTGCTTGATCAAGAATGTCCCTTTTGTGCTTGAGTTGTGTGGAAAGAGACTAGACTTTGTGCATATCACCTCAACTCCAAGAAGTAATGAGATGCCCCCATGATCCTTTAGTGAAAACTTACCTGCAAGAGCTCCCAAATATTCTTGCTAAAATTTTGTATCACTTCCTATTATGATCATATTGTCGCGACCCGAAAAATGAATTTTATCGGGTGAACGGATTATTAGGTTAATTGGATGGACTAAACCTAACGCGGACCCTCCCAAACCCTACCGAATCGCAACTTTGGTTTTTGTTTCAATGATTTTAGAATTTATTGGAGCCGCACTAATCGTTCTTGGTAAGGTCGATTAGAAACCTAAATAAATTAGGCGGAGAACTAATTTATTTCTTGCTCGCGAACCACGAGATTATGAGTTCGGGGACTTGGTTACGCTAGATTACTCTAACGCCCTGTCGGTTACCATTTCATGAAAATTCATTTGGGATAATTGGGAAAAATTTGGATCAAACTGACCAGAAGGGTAAAATGGTCATTTTTCAAGGATTGGGGAGTGAGAAACAGGTCAAACCAGCTGAATGTGGCCATTCCTTATTCGTACAATTTTGAAAAAAATTTTTGAATTATTTTTCTGATTTTCTGGAGACAATTTGCCCATAAGGGATAAAATCGTCATTTGAAAATATCAAGAAGCAAATTCATCAAAAAAAAAAAAAAATAGGATTGACCAGCCGAAAATGGTCCGTTTTCCTGATTTTTGAGATTTTTGAGAATTTTTGACTTTTGCTGAGTTTTTTTTTTTTAGAATTTTTTCAAGAATTACCATTTTTTTTATTTATTATTATTGTTAATATATGTGTATATTTTTTGACTTTCTAATGATCTTTTCTATTTTAAAAGACATTTTCAGAATTTCTTTTGGATTCTTCTCGAATTTTCTCTAGATATTTTGGACATTTTCAATGTTTTCTGAATTTTTCTTTTTGTTATTATTTTTATATTTTTTTATGATTTTATATATACATCTATATATACACATAAAGACATGGGATTCCTTGAATTATGCACCAACAGAAAGCCCATCAAGTCAAACTGAAACTTCACGTCCCCAAACAAATGGATTTTCCTTCAGCCTATATGCGCATGCCGATGAGAAAAAGGGAGCCCCTATACGACCTTGTCTCTACTTCTATGGACTCTCATCTTTTTTTTATTCCAAATTAATGAAAACTGTGATATGCACAAGGATAATTCTAGTAAGTAATACGTACCGCAAAACGATGATGCTTACGCATAGCCTCGAACGACATTGAAACGACGGGAGAACGCCGAACGCCCTGTGCCCTATGGCCTACCCCGAGCGAAGGCTTCGAACCTCTTCGCGTCTGCCCCGCTCCTGACCTCGACGACGAGCCTGTAGTTCATCCCCATATGACCTGCGTTCTTGCCTTTCACCAACTTCTTCAAGACCAGCCCCGTGTTGGCCTCGCATCTTCTGGGGGTTTCTTCTGCGCCTTTCACGGCAGCATAAGCTCAGCCGATTCGCACTTCAATTTTTTCCAGAGTTGGATTAGGACGCTCGAGATCTAAGGAAATGACCCACAGTATTTGCTCTTCAACAACTTGATCCTTCTGGTTTGCGGATGATCTTTCCGAATTTGAACCGATGTCGAATCGAATCGAATCGGGATCGAGGAGTGGCGAATTTAGTGGTCGCAGCTGCTCATTGTTATAGTCTGAGGACCAATGAAACCTGGCAACTAGTCGTCGAAGCACCCTATCACCGAGAAACCATGAGAAGAGAAGGCATTCGAGAAAAAATCATGTCGTTTCCACCTCGGTTTCTAGTCATGGGGGATGACGAAAAGCCCGCTTGTAACTTTCGAGACTTCTTAGTCTCCGTGCCGACTTTTGCTTTCATAGTAAGGCAGTTTGAAGAACCCGTGCATGTTTTCTTTTATTGCCAGAATTGGAAAATATCTTGCACTCAAACAAGCCTTCACCGTACTCCCCAAGTGCATTTGCAGCTAATCCACGTGCATTTGGCAACAAGTAAGTTTCTACTTTCTTCCACCCTTTTCTTCATCATCAAGGACATGCGTTTATGACAGCCCAATAGCGCATATTGCCCAAAAAAAAATTGGCTTCTTGGCTTCCTCGGCCAAGCGTTCTCGCCATCCTCTGCCTCGGCAACGCTAGTCCTACCAGTCACCTCGGCGCTACGAAGCTTATTGAACAGACGATCGCCTGAAACCTCGAACCGCAATAAAAAGGCATCTCAAAATCAGACCACCTCGGGCTCATATCGGCGATCGATCCCAACGAAGCCATGCGAAGCCTCGAACCGCCGATAATCCGGCAATGACGAGTGGGATCATGCAATGCGAAACCAAGATCCACCGAAAAAAAAACGAGAGGACGAATGCTTGGCGACAGAGGAGCTTCCAGCAATGGACGACACAACGCTTCTATGGCTTCATGACCTTTATAAAGTTGTACCGCCCTTAGGCATAGAGATGCAGCAACAGCTACTGCTGTTGGAACAACCTCCTACTGAGATGCCAGCTTTGACAAATGTAAGAGTAGAGCAAGAGTTCGTCAAATGGAATTACAACTGCCACAAACTTCAGTATGTTTCTCTGATGTCGCAGGAGAGGTTACTTCAACTAGCTGCATGCCAGGTGCCACGACCCATGCAACCTTACGAATGGACTGCAATTTTCCAAGCGCAAATGATCCAGATAGGCTCCGAAAGCTCCAAGGTCGAGGACCAGAAGAAAACAGATTGTAGAGCTGAAACCAACGTTTTATCCCATTGCCGAAGGAGTTGAAGCTGTTTAGTCCAGAGGTCTTGTGCATGCCAATGTCTATAGATTTGGGCTGAGGAACACCCCCGCAGCGTCGAAACCTTTGGGCATGTCAGGAAAGCTTGTTTACCAACCTTTCTAGATTCGATGTGTTGTGTTTTTTTTTTTCGAGCCTCCCCGACTTTTGTCTTCGGTTCCATTTGCCCGTCCTGAAGGTGTAATTTATAGCTTCTAAAACACGTATACGTTCGCGTCCGATGAGAGCTTACTGCTGAATTGTCGCTCTACCGGAAAGGGGGAGCGAGACGGCGTCGTCGGCTGGTCTGAATTCGCCGACCTTCACTTCTTCGTCTGGACTCGTCGAGAGTGTGGCTGTGCTCCTCCCTCAACCTCTACGTATCCGTGCCCCTCCATCCCTCGGCTTCGCAGGATCTGGGTCAGTGGCGGCCGTTGTCTTCAAGTCAGACCGCCATCGAAGGGAGCTGCCGTTCGGGAAGGGACCTCCGAAGCTCCTTTTTTCTCATATATGCAGCTGCTGCTGCATAAGTACACGAGGTGTTACTCATGTTAGCGTGTGCAGATGACTTCAACGTCTTGGAGCCGTCCAAGCCCCTTTAGTACATGGGTTCCATATTTGACTAGGCAAGTCGCATATTGAAGAAGTTCGCCCCCTTAACTTCTTGAATTTCCCTAGGACCTGAAACGAAACTCAACCTTCTTGAGTCTTCTCACATTCTCTTTCTGCATGCTCTAAAAACTGCATTTCGCTGCTTATCCCTTGTCTCGTGGAGAAACTCCCAGCTATAAAATTGCACTTTCCCCGAACCTTTTATTTCAAGTTTAAGCAAGGAAATCTTCTGTGCTAGGAGTGACTGCTTACAAGAGTACTCAGCACCGGACGCAAATCATCAGAATTAAACCAAGAGATGATACCGCACGCCCCCCGATATGTAACCATGCATGTCTAAGGTATTGAAACACCAGAAACATGAGCACGTGAACATAAAGTTCTCCCTGTCCTTTAGTTTGTCTCAATGGAAGTTTGCCACCAAATTTCTCAGGACTTCATGGCTCGGGTGACAAAAATTAGTGTGCTCAGCAGCAGGTTTTGGCGAAGTACTTCGACAGAATATCCATGATGCCACCCTCAACTTCCCACCATGTGAAGAATAATCCTTGATAGCAAAGGAACGTTCCTGCCCACCCCTCCTTGCCAGCCGCAGACTTGCTGGATAAACTCAAAACTCTCCTCCGCCTCTTTTTCTCGGGACCCCCGCCTTCCTTTTCGCTTGCCCGGAGGGGTTCTTTTCTTCTCAGGAGACCTTCACGCCCTGCATCACCTAGTTTCTGTACTCGAGAAAGAAAAAAAAGTCGTCCCCCAGCCAAAGTCACCATCTTTTGGATCCTTCCTCTTTTCTTGAGTGGCTGGCCTCTCGGTCATAAATGGCCTCGTAAGATCAAACTTGCCAACCTTGTCTGCATACTCATCTTTTCCTAATTGCCACCGAAAGCATCCCCCTCCACCCAACGCTGCCTCTTCCACCTCGTGACTCTCCTGAGGTAGTCCCAATCAATTGCACGCTTTTTTCTTTTGTTGTTTTATCGTCCATCGCTTGGGACAATATGAAAATGATGGTGGAGCGACGACTTGGTGACATTGTGGATCAGGGTCTTTGGGCCTCCATTAATCTGCTCTTAGCTGGACGCCTGATTCATTTTAATAATTCCTCGCGATGTTGGGCAGAATCGACAGCGACTTTGGACTTCCTACGTCTCAGAACACCAAGAAAGAGCAAACTTTTCTATTATTTTGCAAAATGGTCCAAGAAAAGACACCATCACTTCTACTGGGTCAGCAATCCTCTGGAAGGGTCCATTTCATTGTCAAACTACGCTTGATACGATTTTCATCAACGGCCTCTTGAACCCTGCCGACAACTATGAACTCGGTGAACCAGAGATTAACATAATGTCGTCGTTACAACCAGCACTGTACTACGATAGAGACCTTAACAAGAAGCCATGGACCATCCTCTCAAGTCACACGATACCC
>JAGVVM010016431.1:0-12831 GCA_019149425.1 Psidium friedrichsthalianum | reverse complement strand
TTAGTATTCTTTTACGACATTAAAATATAAACTTAGGGCCTTCGTAGTGCTCTTCTATGTGGGTAATACAATTCTTCCATGCTACTATTTACGCAACATTTAATCTTCATATCTGGCTTTTAAATACTAAACTTAAGCCGTCATTTATATATTAAGTAAAGCTTCTTTTCCTACTAACACAACAGGTTTGGTTAATGTATATAGGCAAATCCTTGTTTTTGTGGTGGTAACGTTGACTGTTTGTGTTGTGTAGAGTATGGCTAGGCATGGTGACTTGTGAAGTAAAGGACATTAGTCAAAGAATTGCATACGGACACAAGACGGCTCTCATATCTGATGAACTTTATGAGGTGAGTTTTACAACATATATTTGCCCTCTAATAAGATCGCTATATCATCGACGAATATAATATACTAATAATGATAATTACATATGAATTGACGTGTTTTGATTTTATTTTTGCTTTCATGTTTTTAAGTCTACGAAATCGGACTGCAATGGAGATTATGTGAACGTAGATCCTACCAACGGAGCATGTCTGACCGACCTCGAAATGGTGTCCAGAGTAAGTGCTATTGTTATGGCATCAACCTCTTTCATAATTTCTTATGCAAGATGTGTCTTGCTATAGATCACCAAGATATGTTTCCTTGTCAAATTTTTCAGTGCTTTGAGAAGATATATGTGCCTCAAATATTGGAACCCATATGCGGTATCTTATCTCCTAACCAACGAGGCTAAAATGGAGCAGAAGTATGCTGGAAGAGAATATCATCGACGTCGTCTCGGAGCCGCAACAATCCAGCCATGGTGTCGGGTAAATCCTAAATTAACACCCTCAAAATCCATAAAGTGCTGTACCTAAAAGTATAGCATCTATCTATATGTGCAGACAACATAGGATGAACATATGGATTTGATAAATAGCTAATGCGATGTTTCACCTACTTAAATTTTTCCGTCGACAGAGCTATAACTATTTGTACTCCTACATTTGGGCCAATGATAGGACTGTCCAAAAAGCCCTCATATACGAGAGGTATGAAGAAACGTTCTCTTCGCAGGCATCACCGATATTTGTGGGTGCGTATAGATATATACCTATATTGAATTACCTAATAATGAACGTTCAGGGCACGAAGCCAGAGTGGGAAAGATGCAACAATAGTCTATCTTATACAAAGGACGTTCTTAATAGTG
Source organism: Psidium friedrichsthalianum (assembly GCA_019149425.1). Lineage (NCBI taxonomy): Eukaryota > Viridiplantae > Streptophyta > Magnoliopsida > Myrtales > Myrtaceae > Psidium > Psidium friedrichsthalianum. Next base: position 11,630 of record JAGVVM010016431.1, on the reverse strand, counting down.
CAGTCTATCATAGATACCTCTCTAAGACATCCCTCCGTGCCCTAATTTACAGGTACCACTTTAGCTAAATGAATAAGTTTCTTATCCTGATTCAACCTTTTCACGATCGACTTGCTTTTTACATGAATGGCGATTTTTCTTTCCTTTGTTGACAAAAACTGCTCTTGTTGTAGTGGTGATCATGACATGGCTATCCCGTACATTGGTACACTAGATTGGATACGATCGCTCAACTTAACTTTACTTGGTGCATGGTCGCCTTGGTTCGTCGAAGGTCAGGTAGCCGGGTAATAATTTCATCCTAACCCATTAAGATCACTATACTTCTCCTTTTATTTGAATTCAGTTTACTTAATCATCACCTTGTCATGAATGTTTAGCTTTGCACTTCGCCGGACGACAAACGGTTTTATTACATTGTGAACAGCTCGCATCTGGATCTAACTATGGACCCAAAAGATTTGCTTATGAAGTTCCGTCCCTTGTCTGTTTACCGAACCATACTTACGCTGGAAAAGTTTGTACCAAATCCTAAAACATAAATAGGCTAACAATAGCAGTTGAATTTGGATTGGACCGCAACTCAACCATTCTAACAAAAAGAAGAAGGTCCCGTTCATCTTGTTGCTCATAAGCCTCAAATTGCTAGCTTGGTCAATTTGAGTTTGCGAGAATGAACTTACCACAAATTATCTCTTTTATAATGGAGACCTCATTCTCAGTCTTGCTATTTTATTTCTAAGTGAAAACTCATTTTAGCTCTCTTGAGCCATTTTTTAAACTTGCAAGGCCTCAATCAGGCCAACATTTTGCATTTCTCCTTTCACATCAAATTTCTTGCATCTAATTTCCCTTTCATGTGCACATACCTGCATTGCTTGTGCTCGAGGAGCCGTAAAATATTAATTTGAATGAACTTTTTCTTACTCTATTTGAACAGATATTCTATGTTATATTCGGAGAATAGCAAGTATGATTTGACGTTTACAACAATCAAGGTAGGACCATCTCCCTTCCATTATGTTTTTATTTTTTTATGTCCTTGTCTTAAGGGAAAAAAAAAACGTTCATTTGAAATTGTAATGATCAGTATTCTTTTTCCTTTTTCTTTTTTTCATTTTGCCGTGGTGCAGGGAGGGGGCATACAGCTCCGGAGTATAAACCCAAAGAGTGTCTTGCCATGGTTGATAGATGGTTCTCTTATTATCCTCTCTAGCTCATTTCCCTTGGTCATTGGATTGATGCTTGAAACTATCCAGAGATTTGTCATCCAACAGTCATGTCTGAGTTATGGCTCTTGTGAGTTAGTCATCAAAATAAAATGAAGCCGATGAAAATCCTTGCAGTTGAATAGCTATCTCCATCTGAAAAACTATTTTAGTGAAAGAGTTACATATACGAAGTTTAATTTTATCCATTTATTGGCTTTCTGGTTTGGGATATTAAGCAAAAGTAGCACTTTTTTGTTCTACCGAAATTGAAAATACTATCTAAAATTTGGAAAATGTACGGCAAAAATATATGTGAAAACTGTGTATCGAAATTAGCATCTTCCAAAAGTTTCCTTTTTTGGGTTAAAAAAAAAGTTAAAGTGTGTGCATTGGAATAGTTTGATTAAGCGAAAAGATAGAAAACGTAAAAGAGGAAAATTACCCAATTATTCATAAACTAATTGCACGCATGTCATTAAGTCCTACATTATTTAGTTTTTCCAATTCAATCTTAAACTTTTTGCATGAAATTTCAATGTAATCCTTCCAATCAATTTTGCCGTGTAACGGCGATTTTTGCCAAAAAAATTGACCAAAAATATCAAATTGAAATCTTGCACAGCGGTTAGATTAAAAGTCAACGCAGACATGCCTGACTAAAAAATTCAAACATAACATGTGGGCATTTCTTAGTTTTACTTTTCATATATTCGAGAATAGTTGGATCTTTTCTTTTCAACACTCTATACATGTGTAAATAATTTATTATATTCCCACAGATACAATAAAAGGATAAGATAAGTCCTAAATATTGCGTGAGTGGTCAAATGTTTCTTCTATGTTAAAATATTATTAAAATTGATTTGGACAAAAAGAAGATAAATGGATGGGACTTTCAAGAAAGAAGATTTCTTATCATGGAGCACAATATTCTTTTTTTACTTTGACCATCATGAAGATATGCTTGAAGATCTGCCGTTGTGAAAGAGCTTTGAGTATGCTTTTCACTTTGTGTAACTTTTGACTACTTTTGTGTGGTTCATTATGTTGTCTTTAGAAAGTCAGAAAATTTGTGTAGGTGCTCTTCTATATGTACATGAGGGTTGTTCATGTTGTTATCAAGAAGCCAAAAAAACTCCAAGTGAGTTTCATCCGTTTCGTGCTTCATTCCATACATCCGAAAATCACCCTTATTTTTCCTTCTGGTTCCAACATTTGGTATCATAGCTAGAAATGGAATCTACCAGTTCCGTTCAAATACAGCTTCCAAAGCTGAACGGAAAGAATTTCAATAATTGGTCCGTCCAGATGAAGGTTCTTTTCAAATCGCAAGATTTGTGGCCGATCCCGAAGCATTTGAGGCTGTAAGAAAGGAGAAAAAAGACTCTTTGGTGGAGTCCCGGAAGAAAGATCAGAAAGCATTGTATGCAATCTTTCAAGCCATGGAGAAAACGATATTTGAAAAAATATCGTGTGTGGAGATCGCGAAAGCTGCCTAGGGTATCTTGCAAAAATCCTATAAACGCGATGATCGTATCCAGCGGGTGAGGCTGCAAACGCTTCGAGGTGATTTCGAGTCTTTACGCATGAGTGACTCTAAATCAATCTCGATGTATTTTGATCGTGTACAAAACATTATTAACCAATTGAGGGTTAATGGTGAAGAACTCCACGATGTACGTGTCGTAGAAAAAATCTTGAGGTCTTTGACTAAAAGATTCGACTACGTTATCGCTGCGATTGAGGAAGGGTAAGATGTGTCAACCTTAACGTTGGAGCGGTTGATGAGTTCATTGTGCTTGCATAGCAAAGAATGAATAAAAAATTTGTTGGTTCAGTTCTTGAGCAAGCATTGCAAAGTCGTATCGCTCCATCAAATCGAGGAGGCTATCAAGGTGGTCGAAGTCGCGAAGGAGGTCAAGGAATAGGTGGAAATTTCAATTTGACCAGAAAATTTAAAACACGTGACAAATCAAAAGTCAAGTGTTTTAAGTGCAACAAGTTCGGATATTACAAATCCGAATGCCACGCAAAGGCGACATACAAGCAGGCGAAGCATGCACATACCATCGATGCTGAAGAGTACATAGTGCTAGCATGTAAGAAGGATGACTCGAGCACTATAGACACCAACATATGGTACCTGGATACTAGTTGTAGCAATCATATGATTGGCCGAAAGGAATTATTCTCGCAATTGGATGAGACGAGTCGTGGTGAAGTCAACTTCGGGAATAAATAAAAAATTCCCGTGATGGGCAAATGTAACATTAATATCAAGTCAAAAGATACTACTAATGTTGCTATTGCAGATGTTTACTTTGTACCAGGACTTTTTTGGTTGCTAAGTGTTGGGCAACTTTCCGAAAAAGGCCACAAAGTTCACATTGAAAGTGGAATTCTCACCATCAAAGGTGTCAACAATAAGTTGATCCCGACGATGCAAATGACGAAGAACCGGATGTTTCCCATGATTCTTCAGACGAAGAGTCTCTTGAGTTTTCAAGCGATAACAAAAGACAACAACTGGTTATGGTATCTTCGGTTCGATCATCTAAATTTTCGTGGATAAAACTACTGGTTCAGAAAATGATGATGACTGACATGCCTTTAATTGACTGTCCAGATCATCCATGCGAAGGATGTCTCGTTGGAAAACAACATCGAGAATCATTTCCAATTGGAAAAGCTAGAAGAGCAAAGCAACTTTTGGAGCTAGTACATACATATATATGTGGCCCTATATCATTCGGACAAAAAAGGTACATGCTGATTTTTGTAGATGATTTTACCAAAAAAACTTAGGTATATTTCTGGAGAGAAAAATCTGAAGCATTTGGCAAGTTCAAAGAATTTAAGTCTGTGTTGAAAAACATAGTGGTTTTAATCTGAAGACGTTGAGATTGGATAGAGGGGGAGAATTTTACTCAAATGAATTTGACAAATACTGTAAAATTCATGGAGTAAAACGTCAATTAATTGCCAGCTATACACCTTAGCAAAATGGTGTAGCAGAAAGAAAGAACATGACAATTTTTGAAATGGCAAGAAGTACGCTAAAAGCCAAAAATTTGCGTAATGAGTTTTGGGCAGAAGCGATTGCTTGTGCTGTAGTTGTACTAAACAGGTGTCCAACAAAGAGTGTTCTAGAAAGAACCCCAGCAGAGGCTTCGAGCGGCAACAAGCCTAGATATTTCGTTTCTACAAGTATTTAGGTGCGTGGCATATCCCCATATACCAGATGAATGAAGAAAGAAGTTAGATGACAAAAGCGAGAAGTGCATCTCCATTAACTACAGTGACACAACAAAAGGTTATAAGTTGTATAACACAGTCACCGAAAAGGCAATCATTAGTAGGGATGTCCAGTTTTTTGAAGATGAAGCTTGGGACTGGAACCAGAAGGGTGACAAAAAAAGTATCACCATCGAAGATGAACCATTGGAGAAAGAAACAGAAGAACCTCCACCATTTTCAATTGGTGGTATATCTTCACCAACAACAGCTTCAGAACCACCACTTCGTCGTGCACAACGAATGAGGGAAACGCCTGGAAAATTTAGGGATTATGTTGTGACAAGAGACAGTGACAGTAATAGTGACGGAATCACAAATGAAAAATTGGTAAATTTCTATTTATTTGCTAAATGTGATCTTGTAACATATGATGAAGCAGCTGTATAAGAAAAGTGGATCCAAGCAATAGATGAAGAAATTCACTCTATTGAGAAAAATGACACATGGGTGCTAACTTCTTTACCACATGGTAAGAAACTCATTGGTATAAAGTGGGTGTACATGACGAAGTACAAACCCGACGGTCAAGTGGACTGTTACAAGGCTAGACTAGTTGTAACATGCTACAAGCAAAAGCCAAGTATTGATTATTTTGAAGTATTTGCACCAGTAGCTCGGATGGATACCATTCAAATGATTTTAGCACTTTCAGCTCAAAATCATTGGAAAATGCATCAAATGGATGTGAAGTCAGCATTCCTAATGGTATCCTTGAAGAGGAAGTCTACATAGAGTAACCACAGGGTTATGAGAAGAAATGGCATGAAAATCAAGTTTACAGATTGAAGAAGGCTTTATATGAGCTAAAACAAGCACCTCGTGCTTAGTACACGCGTATCGACACATACCTATTAAAGCATAATTTTTAAAAGTGTCCGTATGAGCATATACTGTATATCAAGTCAAATTCTATTGGTGACATAATAATTGTGTGTCTTTATGTTGATGACTTGATATTTACAGGTAATTGTGAAAAAATATTTTCTGAATTCAGGGAGGCTATGACTAGCCAGTTTGAGATGATTGATTTGGGATTGATGTCATATTTTCTTAGCCTTGAAGTGAAGTAGATAGATGATGGCATATTTATTTCACGGCAAAAATATGCTAATGACATTTTGAAGAGATTGAAAATGGAGTCGCTCAAACCAATTCGGACTCACGTAGTTGAACGATTGGAGTTGAAGAAAGAAGGAATCGGTGAGCTGGTAAATCCCACTTATTTCAAAAGCATTGTTGGCAGCTTGAGATATTTGGCTTGTACGAGGCAGATATTACTTATGGAGTGGGAATTATTAGCAAGTTCTTGGAAAAACCATATCAATCACATTTGCGGGCAGCAAAAAGAATTTTACGGTATGTCAGTGAAATTCGTTACCATGGAATTTTATATTCTTATACCGACAACTTTGGTCTAGTTGGGTACACAGCAGGTGATACCGAGACTCGGAAGAGTACTTCAAGATATGCTTTCTTTCTCAGAACAGGAGTGATTTCTTGGTCCTCAAAAAAACAGGAAGTTGTTGCACTCTCGACAACTGAAGCAAAATACATAGCATTAGCTTGAGGGGCTAGTCAAGCAATATGGCTTCGTAGGATGCTGAATGAACTGATACATGAACAAACAGGTCCTACTAAAATGATGTGTGACAATAAGTTAGCCATTGCATTAGCTAAGAATCCAGTGTTTCATGGCAGGAGCAAACACATCGGTATCAAGTATCACTATATTCATGAGCGAGTTAAAGATTGTGAAATTGAGCTAAATTTCTGTAGATCAGAAGATCATGTTGCAGATATTTTGACAAAGGCATTGAAGGTAGATTCGTTTGAAAAGCTAAAAAAGATGCTTGGTATCGTTGAATTCCAAAATCAATTTTAAGGGAGATTGTTAAAATATTATTAAAATTGATTTGGACCAAAGAAGAAGACAAATGGATGGGACTTTCAAGAAAGAACATTTGTTATCATGGAGAACAACATTCTTTTTTTTACTTTGACCATCATGAAGATATGCTTGAAGATCTGCCGTTGTGAAAGAGCTTTGAGTGTATTTTCCACTTTGTGTAACTTTTGACTACTTTTATTGCGGTTCATTATTTTGTCTTTAGAAATTAAAAAGTTTGTGTATGTGCTCTTCTATATGTACGTGGGGGTTGTTCATGTTGTTATCAAGAAGTCAAAAAAACTCCAAGTGAGTTTTATCTTGTATCTGTCAGAAGTTAATTCTAATAAGAGTATTTTTTTTCAATCCGTTTCGTACCTTGTTCCGTACCTCCGAAAAATCACCATTATTTTTCTTATGGTTCCAAAATTTCTAGTTCATGCGCAAGAGTCTTATACCTAGGCCCAAAGTAACCTGGGCGGCAACAAACTAGATAAGTGATTTCTCTTTGATGCGAAGTAAATTAAGAATATAAGCCATTCTTTTTGCTTTGACCACACATTTACGATGAATTTCTATACTCTTTCCATGTTTATTTTTGTGATCATCCTGAATGTCATCTACTTAATGAAAGCATTCCTTCTCATAGGAGAACAGAGAAGTAATGGACATTAGTGAATCCCAAAATAAAACTTAACTAAACAGGCCTCAACTGGATTAGTTTTCCCTCCCTTTGTCCACACCATGCCTAAACTAGGTCAAAATATGGTCTTTTGGTACCCAACTTAACTGTAGTTCTAATTATATCCTAACTTTTTCATCTCATAAAACTCTCAACTTTTAGTCCAATCCCAATCTACTCCTAAACCTTTTTTTTGTTGTCCTCATAAAAAATAAACAGCTTTAGGTCCAAATTTGCCAGAATTTTTTTTTATATTATAAAACACTACCAACTTTACTCGAGTCTTGTATCTACCTTATTATAATTCCTCCATTCAAACATCGCCTTTCACGTCATTACATGGTTTTTACCCCAAATTTCACATCAGCAGACACGTTTAGAGGATAAATTTCATGCTGCCCAAATGATGTCTTGTCGATCCAAGAAAAGGGGCCAAATACCCCAAAAAACCTCCAACTTTACAATTTATCCCAATTATTCAAAACTCTTTTGCTCATAAAAAAACTACAACTTTTTTACTTTTGTCCTAATCTATTGGTCGATACCCAACAAAATACCCAACTTTTATTTTGTCCCAATTCTATCACTATTGGCCTTCCGTCTATAATCACCGTTAGTTACATTCAAAGTGACATTTTCACGTCGTTTAATGAATTATACTCATCAAAGTTGACAGAAAATTTCTCAACTTCTCTTCTGTTTTTCTACTGCTTACACATTACCAAGTAGATACACGAGTCATTCAAAAACAACGTGTTTTGGATTTCCCTGCCACACAATAGCCCAAATAATAGCTAAACGTGGAGATTTTTCTATAAATTAAACTTTGGGATAAACGTCTCAAGTCTCGTCACTCCCCCCCATGAACCGATGTTTCCTAATTCGAATATTCATTGGCAAGCGCGAATGAAAAAATTCAAGACACGAGGATTATAAATGGTAATTATGGACAACAGGCTTATGATGTAGAAATGCGGATAAAAAGTAAAAGTTGATGGTTTTTTATGAGCTAAAAAAAGTTTTGATACAATAGAGATAGATGCTAAAGTTTGGGGGGTTTTCGGTATTGCCCGGTAAATTAGGACAAAAGTAAAATTTGAGGCTTTTTTATGATAAAAAAAGTTTTGATATAAATTGAGACAGATGTTAAAGTTGAAGAGTTTTTTTTTTGGGTATTACGCCTAAGAAAAAGTAATTCAGTTAGTCAATCAAATATAAGCCTAACTAAATCAAGGATCAACCTTGGATAGGTTTTTATCCCTTTGTCGACATCATGCCCGAAATTGGGTCTGAATATATACAGGATGCATTTGGTTGTGAGGGATATAAGGACATTGATAGAATACGTTTTATCCTATTATGTTTTTGGCAGATATCAAAGATAGGTGAAGGGGTACTTTAGGGGGATATAGCCAAGATAAAAAAAAAATCCCAAAAGGAGTAGGGGATAGGATAAACCAGGATTAGGATTTCTCAAGAAAGTATACACGAAGAGAATGAGTTTTTTTTCATAAACACACTTAGCCTTTGTGCAGGCAACCCCTCTAGTGGGCTAGGTGGTGCCTCTCCGGCGGTGACAATTATCAGTGTGGCCACCTCTTCGACGACGCTAGGCTGGGGGTCTCGCTTGAAACATACCTCATTCTTTAATCTATTGTTTGGCGTGATATGAGATCACGGCCTCGTTCTTTAACCGCTTGACATTTTCAACATTCAAAAGGGCCTTTGATATGTTATGAAGAACTCGAGACTAATCAGACTTACAAATGGAGTCTCAATAGTGCAAATTGCTCTCTTGGACGACTTAACACGAGTGCATCTTCAACTGTGAAAAGAATCCAAATAAATTGATTGTTCAGCACTTGTTACTCACTCGAGAAGACAATTGTGAGCAAGGTTAGCAGGTCATTCTCAAATGATTCGACTTCAAATAACGACCCATAATTCTAGGGGTTTGCTCACGTCGATGTTGTTTCCAAATTTGATGGCACAATCCTTTGCTCAACAATAAACTTATTCATTAGAAAATCATCATTGAATAATTTCTAAAGCATCATGATGTTTCAACAAAATAGAGTCCATCTCAATCATGCCTTACCCGATTATCGATTTTAAATCCCTAGTTTACCAAATAGTAGAAGTAATATGACAAATTCACTTAAATTTCTTTATCCTATCCATATTCAGTTCTATCTTAACTAGAAATTCGGATGGACTAAAGGTAGCCAAAGAATTTATGGCCCAAATCTAAACCAAGTTATGACATGGAGCAGTCTAGATTACTATTCCTTGTGTAAGTGTGTTAACTACTATCTTCATAGGGTCTTTATGGTATGAGGGCCGTTTTGTACACAATGGGATTCTTGCTGACTTATGGGTTTTGCCACATACACTGGATTGTGGAGCACATAACTGCTCATAACAAGCAAAAAAAAATGGATTAAGTGTACAAAAATTATACGTATGTTGAAAATGTAAGTCATCCTAAAAATATTTGAACAATGCAATTAAATCCTAAAATTTATCAAATGATCCAATCAAATTCCCTCGTCAACTCGTTTAATTTAGCTAATCGAAAATTCTGGCGTGAGTCTTCTATTCTTTTCTCCACCTCCCATATACTTCCCAATCACTTGACGCTATTTGTACATTGTCCCCCACATATCTGAGCGCTTCTTCCCTCCCCCTTCTTTCCCCCCCCCCCCCGCGCCACTCAAACGAAAATTTGATGAAACTTTTTTGAAAACGGATCACCGACTCAAATAATAAGAGCTAAATGGTCCAACCTACCTTGGAAGCAGAGCTTACCAAAACCACTTTTCTCGGTTGGTCCCTTTGCAGAAAGCAACGCTACAGGTCAAGCGGATTCAGTATGATCACCGAAGAAAGTCACCAGGAGGTGAATGCTTTCAGTGTGATGGACTCCCCCCTCGCCACAATATCTGGTCGCCCACCCCCCGCGTTGTGGTCTCTGATCACTCCACACTGCAGACTGACACACGAGCAGACAGATTAGGCATTCGTTAGGATAAGGAATGAGAACCAATTCATGGATGATTGGGGCACGAAGGGCAGAGATTCGGCCGGCAGACTCCTCAAGGTTTTCTTTCCTTGCAACCATATATTGACATTACGGAATAAAAGTAACGATAGGCGGTTTCGAAACACGTCAACCGATATCTGGCAAGGTGATCTAAAATAAAGAGGTATACTCACTTTTACCAAAAATTAGGACCTTCCAGCATAAATGCTAGTATTGGTACTATTTGTAGAGACTTCCTACCTTTGCATCGGTTTGAGTTATTAGCTCTATTTTGTAATGCTGGGGGATGCCTTAAGATGTTGTACTTCATCGGTCCTACTACTTACATCTTCACGCACAAAACAAAAAAAAAAAGAAGAAGCTAAATATTAGAAACGTTAAACATGTAAAAAAGAAAAAAGGCAAAGACTGGGCTTGGGGGGAGGGGCGTACATGGAGCCCAAGCGGCCGTTCATGTCGAGACTGAAGTCAAGAGAATGTTGTTGACCCTCGCCCACCCTTCCCGTGAGCAATCCACCTACGATTGATGACGGATGACTTTCGCTCGCGCATTATATGTCATCCACTCGGGTTCTTACTGCTCGCAGGAGAAAGATTTATACCAATCCATCGAAAGAGAGGCCCAACTCCCTTGTCCTATTCTTCTTCTTTTTTTTTTGTTTTTTTACATTCCTTTTAGTTTTCGTTTGATTTATTTTGTTTTCTTTGTCCCCTAAAATGACCGAATCACACAGGCCCCTCATATTTTGTTAAAAAAAAAAAAAAAAATAAACAGAAAAAGGTACATGTAACTTCTCCCATTAGCCAAATGGAGGGAGCTCAAAGCGAAAGACTTGATTGCACCAATTTTGATAAATTGTTTTCGGAATTTCGATTACACTTTTTGACAACGGTTCTAGAACTCAATTGCAAGTCCAAGACAACTTTAAGACACTCAGTGCAGTCTAACAAAAAAAAACAAATCTTAAATTTTTGAGCACCGTAGTGAATTCAGACTTTGCCGCAACCGAATGTTCTATTGTTACATAACATTTTACAGGAGTATTGGACTATTTGTTGGGGGAGCAGCCTCGGCTTAATGTCGTAAAATTGTTTCGAAAACAGTCACGAATCTGACTGTATCTTGCGCCCGCCCTCAATAGGCCCAAATCTCCTCGCACAAGAATCATGCATAGTATCACAGGAAAGGGTACATTTCAGAATCAAATCATCATCGGGGGTTTGGAAAGAATTGGATTGGTTCGGGTGTTCAACCAAACCAAAACGACCATTGGTAATTGGCTAGAGAGGGTAATAAGAGAAACAATCTTACACCATTGCAAGACACTGTCGGGGTTTATACTCCGGAGCTGTGGTCCCCTCCCGGCCAACCACCCAGAATGGAGGAGTGCCTGATTTTGATAATCATTCCAAGATGAATGCGAGCGTGAAAAAGGAAAAACAATGGGGAGAAGCTGTTCCTACTTAACTGTCAAGAACGTCAGATAGTAATGCGTGTTTTTTCGAATCAGC
>JAGVVM010016427.1:0-30334 GCA_019149425.1 Psidium friedrichsthalianum | reverse complement strand
CATTTGTGATAGTGATTACAAGGGCTTCATCAGAACATGGTAGGTTTAGATCAATGGCATGATTTTGGACCCAGTATACCATCTGGTAATGTAACGTTGCAGTAATAGATCCTGGGACTTGTCTACTCCAATTATCTGGATCTGGACTTTCAAAGTAGAAAGAAGATTTGGATCTGCGAGTGCCATGTTGAAATTAGGAAAGAGTGTAACAAACATTGTGCCTGCATTTAACGTGGTCTGAATTGTACCAATGCATGCATGTTGGTATTCCAAAAATCTGGGGTCCAACAAGACGACTCATGCTGCTACTGAGAGGCCTTTTCTTCCGTGGAAGAAAAGTGTACACAGATGGCTCCGAAATGAAGATGCGTGTATCCCTGATGAATCCAGTGATGTGGAAACTCCTTTGGGATACTCAGTGTAATGAATTGTTCCTAAGGGGTGGCTGGTATGGGATGCTGGTCAAATTTGGATGATTGAACATACTCATTCACTGTTTTAGGAGTAGATCGGATGAGTTTTCTAATGGACTTCATAGGAGAAAAGGAAAGTTGGTCGTGCAAAGGCAACATAAGGGTTCATGACAGGAAGTTGGGTTTGTAAGATTTTTGCATCTTCCTGGTAAGATACCTCATAGAGAAAATCTATTTTGGAAGAGTTACTTCGTCTCAGATCAGGAGGAAAAGAAAGAGAATTGGAAAGTTCTATGTATACGGAGGAGGAGACTTGAGTGTTTTCTGGTGATGTTTCCATGGTTGGGAAGTCTCTTGCTTTTGGCATTAGTTCCTAGAATACCTTGAATTGCGAAAGAAACTACTGAGAGTGGCTCTGATACCATATACCTGTCTCGTAGATAGTATGTGGTCAAGAAATCTGCAACAGACTGAAATCAGGCTTTCAAGCATTCATAAACCTTTAACCATCAACAAAAAAAAAAAACTTAATCATAAATCCCTAACAGAAAAAGAAAAAAACTCACCGCTGATATTTTTATATATACATGAAAAATATACATTTAATATACAATGTGTCCCAACGTGTCGAAATTCTCTATTTTTTTCAAACGACATGTCGACATGCCGTATCATATCCTTTTGTGTCGCATATAGTATATCGATGTCGATGCTACTTAACTTGCGAGAGAACAATTTTCGAGTTTGGGCGTGTATTAAGAACAAATTTGTCAACTAATTGATGTTTTTTTTATCGGTAACATAGTTAGCTAACAATGGATGATTCAACTTATAATCTCGCAACATAGAAAGTCAAAAGCATTTTCATTATATTCAAAAATTTATTGTCAAATTATATCGTGTCAGACATAAATAACACTTGGAAATTTTCAAAACTTATCCATTACCGAATCGTTGAAAACATTATTTTCTATGAAAAGTTATTAAACAGGTAAGGATTTTACTCATGGTTCGTCCATGTTTATGCTTACATAGGAGCTCACCTGTTATAATTTGTTACGTAAAAAGTTGCTAAACCATTTTTTATTAGATCGCTGTAATAAAATTAATCTTAACATTAAGAAATCACTAAACCCCTGGTCAAGTCGCTTTCCTCAACTTTACAAAGTGACCAACTTCCTTTCTGTTAGGAGAATGACAGCTGCAAAAATATTCCTTCTTTTCCTTTCTTTTCTTCTTTCTTTTAGTCATCATCATCGTCCCCTTCGTTTCCTAACGGTCAATCCATCCAAAGACAGCGCGAGTGTCACGATTGGCTGTACGTTGCAACCCCAGGTGACAAAGCCTTGACCTGAACATCATTGTCTTAGTAAACAATTTCTTACTGAGGGCGACCTTTTGGCAATAAAGTCACAAGATCCAGGGAACACGACTATCTGCACGACCCACAACACCTAATTTGCCAGCGCGGCAAAGTGGCAAGATTGTAGCAAAAGTACACCACAGAAAACGCACCAGATTCTCGGAAACCAGACGGTCTTCCGATGGTTGTACCGAAACGCCGAGCTTCATCTTTGCCGTACCTAGAATGGTTAGACGATGTAACATAATATACAGCCGATATCATCAGTGAAAAGGGCTTCCATGTCTAGTGCTTACAGATCGTTTCTTGTACAGATCTCCACCATATTAGGCACTAATAGATTATTACAAATGCACCAATGTGTAAAAGTTAAAATAACTCATTTTTCTTCATGGGGGCAGCCCGCCATCCACATCTTGTGATATGCTCATCTCTCCAGGACGATCACAATGCGTAAGTGTATTCTGACCTCGCAATAGCCATAAATGGCCTAGGTTGTAATAGCTCATCCTTTCACCGTATCAACCATCACCTCGTAAATTGATTTATTACACAAATTCGGCCAAGCTTAGCTCATGCTGCTTTGTGTTCGAACTCTATCTATAATCATTTGCCGACCTGACAAATCTTCCTCATAACCAACAACCTGCATTGATGCGTCAAGCTCAAATATAATCACCATGAAGCTAATGGTGCTGAAATAGACTTTGGCAACAATGACTAACGGATTTCAACAATAAGTAATTAAACATTGCTAGAGAGAAGTAACCGCAGCAGAATGAGTTGAGAGGAAACCTGAGAATCAGTTTGTGTCTCACTAAAACCATCGAAGGTGCTTGCATTTCCAGAAGGGTTGCAGATATTCTCATTCTTCTGGCTCCTGAAAAGATCACAAGCTCACAGCTAAAACCAAGACAAAAACCAAGATGACCATGTACATTTTCTCTAATTCTGGAACTCTTTCCATTTATAGACGAAAGTAAAATTGGCCTTTCAATGGCCTTCGCACAATCTAGTGGGCTTGAAACATTTCAGGATAAAGAAAAAATAATTGTGGCTTCAGTTAACAATGATCCAGTGCCATACTTTTATGACTACCAAAATGCTGCTCCTCTCATGGTAGTATCAAAATACATGATGATATGAAAATGTGGACCACATCACTTTTTATTCATGCATAAGCAACTTCCAATTAGAAAGGAAAAGAAAAGGGTCATGGTCATTATTTGAGCGTCAAAACGAAGAGTGGCAAGTTAACTATAAGGTCTTTACGTCATGTTCCTTTACCTTTATTAGCCGACCTTAAATCTTTAAACTCCATTTTGTATGTTTATATGCCGACCTACAATTTGCCGAATTCAGTCTTGAAATTAGAAGATGCCATGAAAAATTAAAGCCCATAAACTTAGTCAGAAATTCACCAGTCCCCCACTGTCTAACCAATAGAGGAACAAACAGCCAAAATTTCTGCATTTATACCCTAAACTTTCTTCTCAGCTCTACTCGGACAGAGAAGAAAAACTGCTTTTCTTCAAAACACTAATATTAATTTTAATTCAAAAATAATCCAAATATACAACTTGAGCATGTGATTCAGTCATTCTTGCAGGCGTATATCCTGACAAAAAAAAAAAAGCTACGAAAAATGCAGGAGAACAGAATCTCAATGATGCAATTCAGACGCATTACAAAGTTCACCTGTTTATCCAATGCTTGGACAATCCAACTACTGTAGGAGGCCCTGGACGCTCTTGGCTAGCAACGGACAATGGATGAGAATAGTTGCTCCATAGTCAAGGATCCATACTAACAGAAAAGTGTCCTGTGTAGAGCTAAAGAAAGACCTGATAGAAAGGAGACGCTTCCATCACTCACAATCCTCACTGGAGACTTCATATCGTGAATCTTGCAAAAAAAAAAAAGGAGGTGATTAATTCAACAAATGAACAGTCATGTGCAAATGGTCTTAAAAATGAATATAATCTCTTACCTTACTTGTCTGCTCCAGCAAATCCTCAATAGCTGCAGCAACATCAGGAACGGCATCTCCAACTTCCCCAGGATTATTCAATTTCTCTCCTTTACTGCAATCACTATTGCTGGTAGGGTAACTAAGATGTTCTCTAGATGACCGCAAATCTTTTGGGGCATTGTCTGGAGTGACTCTTGCCTTTTTAGTAGAACTTGAGTTGTCAGTTCTTCCCAAGAGAACTTTTGTATGTTCTGATTACGGGTAATTCTCGAGTCTTGTGATTGACTTGGAAACTGTGATGGATGATCTCCAGACATTGTTTGGACAATCTGTGAAGGAAACTGGGTCATAGCACACGCTCCTGCTTCTTGTTCAGAAACTTCTTTTGGGGAAAATTGATCAGCAGGTACAAGCTTGTTCTGCTAAGAAACAGCTTATATTAGGATCTTTCACAATTTATCATAGTTTGCATTTACACATGCATGAGACAGTACCAGACGTACCTGCCTGACACATTCATATATCCAACCACATGTAACTGACTTTATACCCCATTTACACGCTGCCTCATACTTTGGCCCATTTCTGAACTTGCACAATAGATGTGTGACTTTTCTAGTCAGCTTTAACACAAACTTAGCTCCCAAAGTAAAACACAAATTTCTTAGTAAAAGTCGATCTTTCTCTTCGTACTGGGAAACACAAAAGCGGATACTCTCAAACCCTGGAAGAGGAACCCGACAGGGAAGTGGAGAATAGAGGACGTGACTATCAACACCCAGCAAACAGCCATCCTTCAAAAGATTCGCTTGCATTAGCATTCAGTGCAAAAGGCATGGTAACAAGTATCTCTATATAAAATTGGCTGATTCTAGACAAAGCATTGAAAATGAAAGAAATTAAGAGACAACCAAATATTCAATCAACTGCAGGCCAACAAGTAAAATAGAATTCTCTAAAGAACAACACTGCATCTGACGAGAACGCGATACTTGCTATCATAATTGAGAAATTTCCTTAATCGGTAAAGATCAGTTCTAGTTCATGATTATATGGCACAATATACACAAAATCAAAGGAGGAATACATGAACTTCATTGGGTTTTAATTCCTTCCTTCTTCCTTTCTTTTTCCTATACGAGGAAACTATGAGATGACAAAAGATTTGAGCTCAATCCATTTACTTGTGTCCTCGGTTGGGGTGGGGAGAGAGAGAGAGAGAGAGAGAGGAAAAGATATTGCATGCCCTCAGAACGGAATAGCTCGTGCTGCATCAAAATGCATCACTTTTTAAAAATTATTGCCATAAACCATATTCTCCTAATTTTAAGATCATGTTTCGATCAATTAGGGTGCTCAATATCTGTTCTCTTTCAATGTCTGCTTGAGACATGGTTATATGTCACAAATCTGAGGACCTAGATAACATTGCTCCAAGTCAAAGTTTTATACTTCTCATTCATCTACAGTCTTTGTGAACCATTCAATGGATACATAAAAGTTTTGAAGTTGCTCAAGAAAGCCCTCTCCTTTCCTCTGTTGACGAACAAGTAAATAGAGAATTTAAAGAACTATTAATTTGGCTGTCAACTTTGAATAAGCCATGTCATAAAGAATGATAGAGGCTATAGCATTACGGGTTCGAAAAAATTGAATTCATGAATATAAGTCAGTAAAGCATATAACTTCTTTCATTGCAAAAATATGACAATGACATGAAATATAGGAAAAAAAGAACAAACTTCATGCAGAAAATTAACAGAAGAAAAGCTGCATAAACCAAATTATCAAGCATACCTCTAAACAACATCTAATCCAGTGGCTGGATACGCAAATAGTTCGGGTGATATCGTCTTTGGGCTTTACACCATGACACTCGATGATGAAATGAACATTCTGTGTTTCGTGATCACCCACCACTACACCTCCTCCTTGATTTACCCATTCAATAATTTCATCACGCTGGATGGGGAAAGCACATGATTTACAACACTAAGAAAAATGTAGACATGTAATATACAAACAGACTGCACAATCAGTGCCAGATTCAGGGGAAATATTAAACGGGCAACTTGAAAAGAGAATGCTTTATCAGAGGAAAAAAATAAAATACTGCTAAATGGACGTAGAGCAAGTGAGTCTAAGAAATTAATAGTTAGATCAAGGAGACTAATCCCAAAGGGAGCGGTTGAAAATTGATCTTATTACGCGCGATAAAACATCAATGACAGCGGCAGGTCCTCTTTGTAACAGGCAAGAACAAATATCGATAACTAGTCTAGATTAGTAACTAAATTGAAAAGCAACCCAATGGCACAGAATGGGCAGGTATAATACAGTTAGAGAATTTGCGAACTACTTACGCTAGAACTCGACACTTCAGGAAGCATTGAATATAAAGTTGGACATTAAGAAGTAGAACCACTCAATTAGGGGTATGCATCGAGGCCCACGCACCACAAAGGAAATATCTAACCATGCAGTCTTTCGGGGTTCATTAATATAGAAAATTCAAAACAAAAATCAAATGCTTATGAATTCACACACCAGTTATACATAAACCGATAATGTTAAAGGCTCTCTGCACAGAGGCGCTACTTAGACACTTATGTGAAGAAGATAATCCAGGTCAGAAAGGTTTCTGAACTCCTTTCGGGGGCCAATATGTAGACCAATGAGTTCAAAGGGGGAATCAGCCAGACGCAGCAATAATCTGCTCTAGGGTATGAAATTTTAGTTCCATGCTTTAGCCATGTCAGAAAACTATGTTGAATATTCATATGCTACAACTGGCACTTTGGAGAAAGTTGAAACGCTTTAATTTTATGCTTAATAATTTAAGAAAAGTTCAGCTCTGTAACTCACTCTATCTTCAGGAAAGGTTTTGGAGAAATGAAAAGTTCTCCCTTAAACACGCCAGGTGACTTCCCATCCTGAGTAAGACAGTTGCTCCACATCTTCTTAAGTACTTCATCCTCATTACTTACAGGAAGAGAGACATTTGGCTCCGATAGTTTTGCTACTCCTTCAAGACTAGTTCTGCCATTTGTAATCCGCTCCTGCTCATGTTTATCAAGTGATACTCTAACTTCACGATTAGAATTACCCAACAACTGATCAGCAGGAATTCCAGGCAGAGCACAGTTGCTGCTTCCCTGGTTCAAGCTAATTGTGTTGATGGTAGGTCCCTTGCTGAAGCACATAGATCCTGTGAATTGGGGTGTTTTGGAAATAAGTTATCAAGTGCAAATCAACACTCGTTACAATTCATCACTAGCCAAAAACATAACTCAACATCATCATCAACATCACCTTCATCCCAAACCAGTTGGGTCAGCGGTCGATGAACCTGAAGCGACATAACTCAAAGGTATAATAAACAAATAACAACTAGTAAACCTTTTGGGACGAGTAAATCAAGGGCAATGTGCTTATGCAGGACAGGGACTTCCTTCTTTTCACGGTCACAGTCTTCAAGCCATCCTCTTCGCACCACATTAATAAGACCCAGTGAGGCAACGCTTCTTACCTCCTTTTTCTCACTAGAGAATTCATATGAGCAAAATAGACAAAGCTTCAGTATGAAAAGCAATAAAGAAATCACAGGTAAGATGACCCGGCAAAGGGGCATCATAGTACTAGTGACTTCAAGCTGACATAGCCAGACACTATGTGCTCTTCACATGCAAACCACATTAAAAAGGCCAACTCAAACTGAGTGCCAGAAAATCCAGAGTTTGTTTTCTCAACAGATACTATAAAATTCGAAAACTCACCTTTCTGAAGGTAATCCAACTACAATGTGCGTCAATCTTTCGTTTAGAGTTGCATACCGGGAGGCTCCACCTCTCCGCACCATATTGACTAGATTTCGCAAATCAGAAGAATCAAAACCAACAAGTGTTAACCTACATTCTGACAAATACAGGTCATTGTCTTCATTTTCAGAGTCTTCAGCAACACAACCATCATGATTCACCTCCCCATTGCATTGCACAGCTGGCACTTCATTATTATCCTCTTTTGCAAGGAAATGGGGATCCACAAACATTGAAGACACATTCTGAGAGAGAGTAGTTTCTAAATCTGGATCATCATGGTCGGTAGCTGAAATGGAATGGAAGTCCCGATCTCCAACCATTGAAGAGGGGACAGACTGTGAACTTCTAATAACTTTCTCCTGATTTTGCTGACTACTTGCAGTTTTCACTGACAACATTGAACTACCCTGAACAGGATAGGACTCCTCATTAAGACATGCTAGTCAGCAAAAGCAGACAAAATTAGAGTCAGACAACTAGATGGCTTAAAAATAACATAATGTTCCTACAGTTGACAGCAACAAGCTATTTTAGTAACTAAATATCACCTTTCCTGGAAGTTGATTGATCAAACCATTGCGATTCACAATATGAATGTGACCCCATCTTTTAGCGACCTTGTATTTATCACCTTCTGGAGCGTACAGCCAGTCAAGGGCACAACACAATCTAAAGAACTTAGAAGCATCATAGTGGGACTCACAGTGCTACAAAGCATCATTTATGAGGATTGGTAATAACATTGCTGAGCAATGTGCTTTGAGTAACCAACAGGCAGTCCAAACTCACACTGGAAAGAATAAACTTGCAACAGAGAATGAAGAAATTGAAAATCTTTTAACAATTGGTGGTTCAAAGTGTATGTTGTTTAACGCATTGTTTCCTTGAACCACAAACACAATTCTTTAGGACTGACTTAGAACTCAAAGTCAATGCTATTCTCATGCCAGGAAGATTAACTGTTTCTCATCTGAGTAATCAAATTCCCAAGTAAAAGGATATTACCAAAAACCAGAATTAAATCAAGAATAGCTATTTCCCATACATTAGTAGCATATTTCTATGCAAGTCTCACAAGAAAGGATTAAGTTATTTCAGTAAATGCAATCAATCAACTCCAATCCTTTTACCCATTAACATATTAGCCGATGAATTAGTAGTTGTTGTTCTTGTTTCTTGAGTACCTTTAGTGGTTCCTATACCTGTCATGTTCCTTGGATTATTTACAAGTGGTATTCAAGCTCTTATTTTTGCAACTTTACTCATGGCTTATTTGGGCGAATCTATGGACAGTCATCATTGACTCGTTTTCAAAACAGTCGTTTTTAGTTTAGCCCTCAAGCTACAATTTTCAGTAAACCTTCAAATGATACAGATTTACTTTTCAAACTCTTAAAAGTGTTTTCATAAGTGAAGACAAGATAAAGATATTTGCATTTTCACATGGCAATCAGATATCAAACGGAAAATATGCAAGCAAATCACTGGACCTTTATCTTGAAGAAGAAAAGGATATATCTGCAATTAAATGAGTGCACTTCCTGGTCAATTCTGCAGAATATTTCCCACCATTTTGTGTAATATGCTTCTGAATCTCCTTCCGGGCATCTGAGACAATCAAGGACATAAAAATTGAAGAACTGGATGACAACCAACAGCAGCAACTAAATGAACTAATCGGTACCTGCGGAAATTCCGGTGACACATATTGTCAATCCAGAAAATGGAAGAACTCTGTAAGACTCCTGAGGTACAACACGGTGCTCATTACGGCATTGTAATAACCAATTGATGGTGACAATAGGTTTCTTCAGAACATTTAAAGCCCACTGCACGATGACAACATTAATCGATAAACACAATTGATCTCTCGAGGATGGAATTCATAAAAGAATCTGAACAGAGGATATTCAGAAAAACTATGGATGAAATCCTTCCCCATTCAGCCAACTCAAGCAGAATGCTACCCATGATGCTTCCAACACTTAGTGAAAAGACATGGTGTATCTCGTTTAAAGGATTTAACCTTAAAAAGATACAACAAATTTGATACGCTTCAGCTAAATTCAAAGTATTAACTCCAACTTAAACCTTGTATTTTGCAGCCAAAACATTCTTCACAATTACGAAGCTAACATCTGCTGAAGTTTTTGTCTGTAGAACTCCCCCCATTGAAGTTACCAGTTTCTCAATCTCAGCCTGCAGATTCACAGAAATGGTGAAACAATAAGAGAGAAGACAGGCCACTGCCATATTTGTTCAGACAAAGGGATACATGGATAAAGGATAACTGAAACGCCATACTGAATTTGAGAGACGAGTAACAACAAAATACAAGGACAGACTTATCAAGGAACAGGCATACCTTCTCATCCATCTCAAATCCAGATGCAAGGACTTTGACACCATCCATTGCAAGACAACAAGCATACCCTTTTTGAGGTAGAGGTCTCCGTTCTTTTGCACATGAAACCACACACTGGGGACCTGCAAGCAACAGAAATACCGCCCATCAAAATCGACATTGTTTACCCGAGCAGAAGAATTACTCTTTGCTTATGCAGTATATAAACCCTCAACACTTCCGTTTCATTCCTCAACTACAAGTCGTGGTTTAGCATTTAGCAGCCTCGAATAAAAACCAGAAAATAAAACTCGGACGAGAACAAGATCTTTACCAACTAGCTTACACCCCTTCGCCTGAAGATCCTCGAACTTCTCCTGCCAAACAACAAGCCAGTAGCTCTCGAGATGTAAAACAACCTCAAACCCAATTCTCAAAATTTAACCCAAAAAGCCATAGTGCCCGATCCCAATGTACTCACATGATCGGGAGACGAGATGACGTGGAAATCGCAGGGCCCATTCCGAGAAGGATCGCAGCAGAGGAAGACCTCAGCTCCGTTCAGCTTGAGCGCGTCGTGAAGCGTGTCGAACAGCTCGGGAGGCACCAAGCTCCTCGACATGAACACGTTCGCCCCTGAAACGGCTTCGTCTTCATCATTTTCTTCTTCCTTTCCGGCAGCGATTTCTTCAGCAGACGACGATCGGTCTCATTGCTAAGACTTCGCGAAATTCTGAATGCATGTGCGTGAGGGAGAGCGACCACGAAGCGAAGACGAATCGAAACTTCGAAGAGGATGGAAGAGGAGGAGGAGCGAATTGGGAAAAATTGACTGGAGGGAGTGAGCTTTCTGAATTCTTCCCCAAATTGGGATGGCTAGGGTGTGAGAAAGCGCGCGAAGGGTTTTTCTTGGATTCTTTTCGGATTTTCCTTTTAATTATCTTTTTGCTATTAATTTTTTGTGGATAATTTCTCAAAACCTCAAACTTTCTCACCTTCACATGACTGCTCCCAAACTTTAAAAAGTTACAGACAAATAGAAAGCAAAGTATTAAAAAAAATCTTGGATATATGAATACGTGGTTTAATGTTTAAATTATTTTCTAGCTCTCATTTACGTTTAGTTTGGTCTTTTGCTTAGTACTAAGTCTAAACATATTTAATTTTGAGAGGTAAATGGGAGCCTGAAAATTTTAAACTCATAAGTTTCTATTCTGATATCATGTAAGATTTTCTATTACCATTACTAATTGTTCTAAAAGCTTAAGCTATTACATATAAAAGTTTGGTTTAATATTTTAAATATTTCTGAAAAAATTCAAGAATTTGACAGAATATTTAAAATATTAAACCAAACTTTTATATGTAATAGCTTAAGCTTTTAGAACAATTAGTAATGGTAATAGAAAATCTTACATGATATCAGAATAGAAACTTATGAGTTTAAAATTTTCAGGCTCCCATTTACCTCTCAAAATTAAATATGTTTAGACTTAGTACTAAGCAAAAGACCAAACTAAACGTAAATGAGAGCTAGAAAATAATTTAAACATTAAACCACGTATTCATATATCCAAGATTTTTTTAATACTTTGCTTTCTATTTGTCTGTAACTTTTTAAAGTTTGGGAGCAGTCATGTGAAGGTGAGAAAGTTTGAGGTTTTGAGAAATTATCCACAAAAAAATTAATAGCAAAAAGATAATTAAAAGGAAAATCCGAAAAGAATCCAAGAAAAAACCTTCGCGCGCTTTCTCACACCCTAGCCATCCCAATTTGGGGAAGAATTCAGAAAGCTCACTCCCTCCAGTCAATTTTTCCCAATTCGCTCCTCCTCCTCTTCCATCCTCTTCGAAGTTTCGATTCGTCTTCGCTTCGTGGTCGCTCTCCCTCACGCACATGCATTCAGAATTTCGCGAAGTCTTAGCAATGAGACCGATCGTCGTCTGCTGAAGAAATCGCTGCCGGAAAGGAAGAAAGAAAATGATGAAGACGAAGCCGTTTCAGGGGGCGAACGTGTTCATGTCGAGGAGCTTGGTGCCTCCCGAGCTGTTCGACACGCTTCACGACGCGCTCAAGCTGAACGGAGCTGAGGTCTTCCTCTGCTGCGATCCTTCTCGGAATGGGCCCTGCGATTTCCACGTCATCTCGTCTCCCGATCATGTGAGTACATTGGGATCGGGCACTATGGCTTTTTGGGTTAAATTTTGAGAATTGGGTTTGAGGTTGTTTTACATCTCGAGAGCTACTGGCTTGTTGTTTGGCAGGAGAAGTTCGAGGATCTTCAGGCGAAGGGGTGTAAGCTAGTTGGTAAAGATCTTGTTCTCGTCCGAGTTTTATTTTCTGGTTTTTATTCGAGGCTGCTAAATGCTAAACCACGACTTGTAGTTGAGGAATGAAAACGGAAGTGTTGAGGGTTTATATACTGCATAAGCAAAGAGTAATTCTTCTGCTCGGGTAAACAATGTCGATTTTGATGGGCGGTATTTCTGTTGCTTGCAGGTCCCCAGTGTGTGGTTTCATGTGCAAAAGAACGGAGACCTCTACCTCAAAAAGGGTATGCTTGTTGTCTTGCAATGGATGGTGTCAAAGTCCTTGCATCTGGATTTGAGATGGATGAGAAGGTATGCCTGTTCCTTGATAAGTCTGTCCTTGTATTTTGTTGTTACTCGTCTCTCAAATTCAGTATGGCGTTTCAGTTATCCTTTATCCATGTATCCCTTTGTCTGAACAAATATGGCAGTGGCCTGTCTTCTCTCTTATTGTTTCACCATTTCTGTGAATCTGCAGGCTGAGATTGAGAAACTGGTAACTTCAATGGGGGGAGTTCTACAGACAAAAACTTCAGCAGATGTTAGCTTCGTAATTGTGAAGAATGTTTTGGCTGCAAAATACAAGGTTTAAGTTGGAGTTAATACTTTGAATTTAGCTGAAGCGTATCAAATTTGTTGTATCTTTTTAAGGTTAAATCCCTTTAAACGAGATACACCATGTCTTTTCACTAAGTGTTGGAAGCATCATGGGTAGCATTCTGCTTGAGTTGGCTGAATGGGGAAGGATTTCATCCATAGTTTTTCTGAATATCCTCTGTTCAGATTCTTTTATGAATTCCATCCTCGAGAGATCAATTGTGTTTATCGATTAATGTTGTCATCGTGCAGTGGGCTTTAAATGTTCTGAAGAAACCTATTGTCACCATCAATTGGTTATTACAATGCCGTAATGAGCACCGTGTTGTACCTCAGGAGTCTTACAGAGTTCTTCCATTTTCTGGATTGACAATATGTGTCACCGGAATTTCCGCAGGTACCGATTAGTTCATTTAGTTGCTGCTGTTGGTTGTCATCCAGTTCTTCAATTTTTATGTCCTTGATTGTCTCAGATGCCCGGAAGGAGATTCAGAAGCATATTACACAAAATGGTGGGAAATATTCTGCAGAATTGACCAGGAAGTGCACTCATTTAATTGCAGATATATCCTTTTCTTCTTCAAGATAAAGGTCCAGTGATTTGCTTGCATATTTTCCGTTTGATATCTGATTGCCATGTGAAAATGCAAATATCTTTATCTTGTCTTCACTTATGAAAACACTTTTAAGAGTTTGAAAAGTAAATCTGTATCATTTGAAGGTTTACTGAAAATGTAGCTTGAGGGCTAAACTAAAAACGACTGTTTTGAAAACGAGTCAATGATGACTGTCCATAGATTCGCCCAAATAAGCCATGAGTAAAGTTGCAAAAATAAGAGCTTGAATACCACTTGTAAATAATCCAAGGAACATGACAGGTATAGGAACCACTAAAGGTACTCAAGAAACAAGAACAACAACTACTAATTCATCGGCTAATATGTTAATGGGTAAAAGGATTGGAGTTGATTGATTGCATTTACTGAAATAACTTAATCCTTTCTTGGTGAGACTTGCATAGAAATATGCTACTAATGTATGGGAAATAGCTATTCTTGATTTAATTCTGGTTTTTGGTAATATCCTTTTACTTGGGAATTTGATTACTCAGATGAGAAACAGTTAATCTTCCTGGCATGAGAATAGCATTGACTTTGAGTTCTAAGTCAGTCCTAAAGAATTGTGTTTGTGGTTCAAGGAAACAATGCGTTAAACAACATACACTTTGAACCACCAATTGTTAAAAGATTTTCAATTTCTTCATTCTCTGTTGCAAGTTTATTCTTTTCCAGTGTGAGTTTGGACTGCCTGTTGGTTACTCAAAGCACATTGCTCAGCAATGTTATTACCAATCCTCATAAATGATGCTTTGTAGCACTGTGAGTCCCACTATGATGCTTCTAAGTTCTTTAGATTGTGTTGTGCCCTTGACTGGCTGTACGCTCCAGAAGGTGATAAATACAAGGTCGCTAAAAGATGGGGTCACATTCATATTGTGAATCGCAAATGGTTTGATCAATCAACTTCCAGGAAAGGTGATATTTAGTTACTAAAATAGCTTGTTGCTGTCAACTGTAGGAACATTATGTTATTTTTAAGCCATCTAGTTGTCTGACTCTAATTTTGTCTGCTTTTGCTGACTAGCATGTCTTAATGAGGAGTCCTATCCTGTTCAGGGTAGTTCAATGTTGTCAGTGAAAACTGCAAGTAGTCAGCAAAATCAGGAGAAAGTTATTAGAAGTTCACAGTCTGTCCCCTCTTCAATGGTTGGAGATCGGGACTTCCATTCCATTTCAGCTACCGACCATGATGATCCAGATTTAGAAAACTACTCTCTCTCAGAATGTGTCTTCAATGTTTGTGGATCCCCATTTCCTTGCAAAAGAGGATAATAATGAAGTGCCAGCTGTGCAATGCAATGGGGAGGTGAATCATGATGGTTGTGTTGCTGAAGACTCTGAAAATGAAGACAATGACCTGTATTTGTCAGAATGTAGGTTAACACTTGTTGGTTTTGATTCTTCTGATTTGCGAAATCTAGTCAATATGGTGCGGAGAGGTGGAGCCTCCCGGTATGCAACTCTAAACGAAAGATTGACGCACATTGTAGTTGGATTACCTTCAGAAAGGTGAGTTTTCGAATTTTATAGTATCTGTTGAGAAAACAAACTCTGGATTTTCTGGCACTCAGTTTGAGTTGGCCTTTTTAATGTGGTTTGCATGTGAAGAGCACATAGTGTCTGGCTATGTCAGCTTGAAGTCACTAGTACTATGATGCCCTTTGCCGGGTCATCTTACCTGTGATTTCTTTATTGCTTTTCATACTGAAGCTTTGTCTATTTTGCTCATATGAATTCTCTAGTGAGAAAAAGGAGGTAAGAAGCGTTGCCTCACTGGGTCTTATTAATGTGGTGCGAAGAGGATGGCTTGAAGACTGTGACCGTGAAAAGAAGGAAGTCCCTGTCCTGCATAAGCACATTGCCCTTGATTTACTCGTCCCAAAAGGTTTACTAGTTGTTATTTGTTTATTATACCTTTGAGTTATGTCGCTTCAGGTTCATCGACCGCTGGACCCAACTGGTTTGGGATGAAGGTGATGTGATGATGATGTTGAGTTATGTTTTGGCTAGTGATGAATTGTAAACGAGTGTTGATTTGCACTTGATAACTTATTTCCAAAACACCCCAATTCACAGGATCTATGTGCTTCAGCAAGGGACCTACCATCAACACAATTAGCTTGAACCAGGGAAGCAGCAACTGTGCTCTGCCTGGAATTCCTGCTGATCAGTTGTTGGGTAATTCTAATCGTGAAGTTAGAGTATCACTGATAAACATGAGCAGGAGCGGATTACAAATGGCAGAACTAGTCTTGAAGGAGTAGCAAAACTATCGGAGCCAAATGTCTCTCTTCCTGTAAGTAATGAGGATGAAGTACTTAAGAAGATGTGGAGCAACTGTCTTACTCAGGATGGGAAGTCACCTGGCGTGTTTAAGGGGAGAACTTTTCATTTCTCCAAAACCTTTCCTGAAGATAGAGTGAGTTACAGAGCTGAACTTTTCTTAAATTATTAAGCATAAAATTAAAGCGTTTCAACTTTCTCCAAAGTGCCAGTTGTAGCATATGAATATTCAACATAGTTTTCTGACATGGCTAAAGCATGGAACTAAAATTTCATACCCTAGAGCAGATTATTGCTGCGTCTGGCTGATTCCCCCTTTGAACTCATTGGTCTACATATTGGCCCCCGAAAGGAGTTCAGAAACCTTTCTGACCTGGATTATCTTCTTCACATAAGTGTCTAAGTAGCGCCTCTGTGCAGAGAGCCTTTAACATTATCGGTTTATGTATAACTGGTGTGTGAATTCATAAGCATTTGATTTTTGTTTTGAATTTTCTATATTAATGAACCCCGAAAGACTGCATGGTTAGATATTTCCTTTGTGGTGCGTGGGCCTCGATGCATACCCCTAATTGAGTGGTTCTACTTCTTAATGTCCAACTTTATATTCAATGCTTCCTGAAGTGTCGAGTTCTAGCGTAAGTAGTTCGCAAAATTCTCTAACTGTATTATACCTGCCCATTCTGTGCCATTGGGTTGCTTTTCAATTTAGTTACTAATCTAGACTAGTTATCGATATTTGTTCTTGCTGTTACAAAGAGGACCTGCCGCTGTCATTGATGTTTTATCGCGCGTAATAAGATCAATTTTCAACCGCTCCCTTTGGGATTAGTCTCCTTGATCTAACTATTAATTTCTTAGACTCACTTGCTCTACGTCCATTTAGCAGTATTTTATTTTTTTCCTCTGATAAAGCATTCTCTTTTCAAGTTGCCCGTTTAATATTTCCCCTGAATCTGGCACTGATTGTGCAGTCTGTTTGTATATTACATGTCTACATTTTTCTTAGTGTTGTAAATCATGTGCTTTCCCCATCCAGCGTGATGAAATTATTGAATGGGTAAATCAAGGAGGAGGGTGTAGTGGTGGGTGATCACGAAACACAGAATGTTCATTTCATCATCGAGTGTCATGGTGTAAAGCCCAAAGACGATATCACCCGAACTATTTGCGTATCCAGCCACTGGATTAGATGTTGTTTAGAGGTATGCTTGATAATTTGGTTTATGCAGCTTTTCTTCTGTTAATTTTCTGCATGAAGTTTGTTCTTTTTTCCTATATTTCATGTCATTGTCATATTTTTGCAATGAAAGAAGTTATATGCTTTACTGACTTATATTCATGAATTCAATTTTTTCGAACCCGTAATGCTATAGCCTCTATCATTCTTTATGACATGGCTTATTCAAAGTTGACAGCCAAATTAATAGTTCTTTAAATTCTCTATTTACTTGTTCGTCAAACAGAGGAAAGGAGAGGGCTTTCTTGAGCAACTTCAAAACTTTTATGTATCCATTGAATGGTTCACAAAGACTGTAGATGAATGAGAAGTATAAAACTTTGACTTGGAGCAATGTTATCTAGGTCCTCAGATTTGTGACATATAACCATGTCTCAAGCAGACATGAAAGAGAACAGATATTGAGCACCCTAATTGATCGAAACATGATCTTAAAATTAGGAGAATATGGTTTATGGCAATAATTTTAAAAAAGTGATGCATTTTGATGCAGCACGAGCTATTCCGTTCTGAGGGCATGCAATATCTTTTCCTCTCTCTCTCTCTCTCTCTCTCCCCACCCCAACCGAGGACACAAGTAAATGGATTGAGCTCAAATCTTTTGTCATCTCATAGTTTCCTCGTATAGGAAAAAGAAAGGAAGAAGGAAGGAATTAAAACCCAATGAAGTTCATGTATTCCTCCTTTGATTTTGTGTATATTGTGCCATATAATCATGAACTAGAACTGATCTTACCGATTAAGGAAATTTCTCAATTATGATAGCAAGTATCGCGTTCTCGTCAGATGCAGTGTTGTTCTTTAGAGAATTCTATTTTACTTGTTGGCCTGCAGTTGATTGAATATTTGGTTGTCTCTTAATTTCTTTCATTTTCAATGCTTTGTCTAGAATCAGCCAATTTTATATAGAGATACTTGTTACCATGCCTTTGCACTGAATGCTAATGCAAGCGAATCTTTTGAAGGATGGCTGTTTGCTGGGTGTTGATAGTCACGTCCTCTATTCTCCACTTCCCTGTCGGGTTCCTCTTCCAGGGTTTGAGAGTATCCGCTTTTGTGTTTCCAGTACGAAGAGAAAGATCGACTTTTACTAAGAAATTTGTGTTTTACTTTGGGAGCTAAGTTTGTGTTAAAGCTGACTAGAAAAGTCACACATCTATTGTGCAAGTTCAGAAATGGGCCAAAGTATGAGGCAGCGTGTAAATGGGGTATAAAGTCAGTTACATGTGGTTGGATATATGAATGTGTCAGGCAGGTACGTCTGGTACTGTCTCATGCATGTGTAAATGCAAACTATGATAAATTGTGAAAGATCCTAATATAAGCTGTTTCTTAGCAGAACAAGCTTGTACCTGCTGATCAATTTTCCCCAAAAGAAGTTTCTGAACAAGAAGCAGGAGCGTGTGCTATGACCCAGTTTCCTTCACAGATTGTCCAAACAATGTCTGGAGATCATCCATCACAGTTTCCAAGTCAATCACAAGACTCGAGAATTACCCGTAATCAGAACATACAAAAGTTCTCTTGGGAAGAAACTGACAACTCAAGTTCTACTAAAAAGGCAAGAGTCACTCCAGACAATGCCCCAAAAGATTTGCGGTCATCTAGAGAACATCTTAGTTACCCTACCAGCAATAGTGATTGCAGTAAAGGAGAGAAATTGAATAATCCTGGGGAAGTTGGAGATGCCGTTCCTGATGTTGCTGCAGCTATTGAGGATTTGCTGGAGCAGACAAGTAAGGTAAGAGATTATATTCATTTTTAAGACCATTTGCACATGACTGTTCATTTGTTGAATTAATCACCTCCTTTTTTTTTTTTGCAAGATTCACGATATGAAGTCTCAGTGAGGATTGTGAGTGATGGAAGCGTCTCCTTTCTATCAGGTCTTTCTTTAGCTCTACACAGGACACTTTTCTGTTAGTATGGATCCTTGACTATGGAGCAACTATTCTCATCCCATTGTCCGTTGCTAGGCCAAGAGCGTCCAGGGCCTCCTACAGTAGTTGGATTGTCCAAGCATTGGATAAACAGGTGAACTTGTAATGCGTCTGAATTGCATCATTGAGATTCTGTTTCTCCTGCATTTTCGTAGCTTTTTTTTTTGTCAGGATATACGCCTGCAAGAATGACTGAATCACATGCTCAAGTTGTATATTTGGATTATTTTGAATTAAAATTAATATTAGTGTTTTGAAGAAAAGCAGTTTTTCTTCTCTGTCCGAGTAGAGCTGAGAAGAAAGTTTAGGGTATAAATGCAGAAATTTTGGCTGTTTGTTCCTCTATTGGTTAGACAGTGGGGGACTGGTGAATTTCTGACTAAGTTTATGGGCTTTAATTTTTCATGGCATCTTCTAATTTCAAGACTGAATTCGGCAAATTGTAGGTCGGCATATAAACATACAAAATGGAGTTTAAAGAATTAAGGTCGGCTAATAAAGGTAAAGGAACATGACGTAAAGACCTTATAGTTAACTTGCCACTCTTCGTTTTGACGCTCAAATAATGACCATGACCCTTTTCTTTCCTTTCTAATTGGAAGTTGCTTATGCATGAATAAAAAAGTGATGTGGTCCACATTTTCATATCATCATGTATTTTGATACTACCATGAGAGGAGCAGCATTTGGTAGTCATAAAAGTATGGCACTGGATCATTGTTAACTGAAGCCACAATTATTTTTCCTTTATCCTGAAATGTTTCAAGCCCACTAGATTGTGCGAAGGCCATTGAAAGGCCAATTTTACTTTCGTCTATAAATGGAAAGAGTTCCAGAATTAGAGAAAATGTACATGGTCATCTTGGTTTTTGTCTTGGTTTTAGCTGTGAGCTTGTGATCTTTTCAGGAGCCAGAAGAATGAGAATATCTGCAACCCTTCTGGAAATGCAAGCACCTTCGATGGTTTTAGTGAGACACAAACTGATTCTCAGGTTTCCTCTCAACTCATTCTGCTGCGGTTACTTCTCTCTAGCAATGTTTAATTACTTATTGTTGAAATCCGTTAGTCATTGTTGCCAAAGTCTATTTCAGCACCATTAGCTTCATGGTGATTATATTTGAGCTTGACGCATCAAATGCAGGTTGTTGGTTATGAGGAAGATTTGTCAGGTCGGCAAATGATTATAGATAGAGTTCGAACACAAAGCAGCATGAGCTAAGCTTGGCCGAATTTGTGTAATAAATCAATTTACGAGGTGATGGTTGATACGGTGAAAGGATGAGCTATTACAACCTAGGCCATTTATGGCTATTGCGAGGTCAGAATACACTTACGCATTGTGATCGTCCTGGAGAGATGAGCATATCACAAGATGTGGATGGCGGGCTGCCCCCATGAAGAAAAATGAGTTATTTTAACTTTTACACATTGGTGCATTTGTAATAATCTATTAGTGCCTAATATGGTGGAGATCTGTACAAGAAACGATCTGTAAGCACTAGACATGGAAGCCCTTTTTCACTGATGATATCGGCTGTATATTATGTTACATCGTCTAACCATTCTAGGTACGGCAAAGATGAAGCTCGGCGTTTCGGTACAACCATCGGAAGACCGTCTGGTTTCCGAGAATCTGGTGCGTTTTCTGTGGTGTACTTTTGCTACAATCTTGCCACTTTGCCGCGCTGGCAAATTAGGTGTTGTGGGTCGTGCAGATAGTCGTGTTCCCTGGATCTTGTGACTTTATTGCCAAAAGGTCGCCCTCAGTAAGAAATTGTTTACTAAGACAATGATGTTCAGGTCAAGGCTTTGTCACCTGGGGTTGCAACGTACAGCCAATCGTGACAATCGCGCTGTCTTTGGATGGATTGACCGTTAGGAAACGAAGGGGACGATGATGATGACATAAAAGAAAGAAGAAAGAAAGAAGGGAATATTTTTGCAGCTGTCATTCTCCTAACAGAAAGGAAGTTGGTCACTTTGTAAAGTTGAGGAAAGCGACTTGACCAGGGGTTTAGTGATTTCTTAATGTTAAGATTAATTTTATTACAGCGATCTAATAAAAAATGGTTTAGCAACTTTTTACGTAACAAATTATAACAGGTGAGCTCCTATGTAAGCATAAACATGGACGAACCATGAGTAAAATCCTTACCTGTTTAATAACTTTTCATAGAAAATAATGTTTTCAACGATTCGGTAATGGATAAGTTTTGAAAAATTTCCAAGTGTTATTTATGTCTGACACGATATAATTTGACAATAAATTTTTGAATATAATGAAAATGCTTTTGACTTTCTATGTTGCGAGATTATAAGTTGAATCATCCATTGTTAGCTAACTATGTTACCGATAAAAAAAACATCAATTAGTTGACAAATTTGTTCTTAATACACGCCCAAACTCGAAAATTGTTCTCTCGCAAGTTAAGTAGCATCGACATCGATATACTATATGTGACACGAAAGGATATGATACGGCATGTCGACATGTCGTTTTAAAAAAAATAGAGAATTTCGACACGTTGGGACACATTGTATATTAAATGTATATTTTCATGTATATATAAAAATATCAGCGGTGAGTTTTTTCTTTTTCTGTTAGGGATTCATGATTAAGTTTTTTTTTTTGTTGATGGTTAAAGGTTTATGAATGCTTGAAAGCCTGATTGAGTCTGTTGCAGATTTCTTGACCACATACTATCTACGGGACAGGTATATGGTATTAGAGCCACTCTCAGTAGTTTCTTTCGCAATTCAAGGTATTCTAGGAACTAATGCCAAAAGCAAGAGACTTCCCAACCATGGAAACATCACCTGAAAAACACTCAAGTCTCCTCCTCCGTATACATAGAACTTTCCAATTCTCTTTCTTTTCCTCCTGATCTGAGACGAAGTAACTCTTCCAAAATAGATTTTCTCTATGAGGTATCTTACCAGGAAGATGCAAAAATCTTACAAACCCAACTTCCTGTCATGAACCCTTATGTTACCTTTGCACGACCAACTTCCTTTTCTCCTATCAAGTCCATTAGAAAACTCATCCGATCTACTCCTAAAACAGTGAATGAGTATGTTCAATCATCCAAATTTGACCAGCATCCCATACCAGCCACCCCTTAGCAATAATTCATTACACTGAGTATCCCAAAGGAGTTTCCACATCACTGGATTCATTAGGGATACACGCATCTTCATTTCGGAGCCATCTGTGTACACTTTTCTTCCACGGAAGAAAAGCCTCTCAGTGGTAGCATGAGTCGCTTGTTGGACCCCAGATTTTTGGAATACCAACATGCATGCATTGGTACAATTCAGACCACGTTAAATGCAGGCACAATGTTTGTTACACTCTTTCCTAATTTCAACATGGCACTCGCAGATCCAAATCTTCTTTCTACTTTGAAAGTCCAGATCCAGATAATTGGAGTAGAACAAGTCCCAGGATCTATTACTACAACGTTACATTACTAGATGGTATACTGGGTCCAAAATCATGCCATTGATCTAAACCTACCATGTTCTGATGAAGCAATAGATCCTGGGACTTGTTCTACTCCAGTTATCTGGATCTGAACTTTCAAAGTAGAAAGAAGATTTGGATCTGCAAGTGCCATGTTGAAATTAGGAAAGAGTGTAACAAACATTGTGCCTGCATTTAACGTGGTCTGAATTGTACCAATGCATGCATGTTGGTATTCCAAAAATCTGGGGTCCAACAAGACGACTCGTGCTGCTACTGAGAGGCCTTTTCTTTCGTGAAAGAAAAGTGTACACAGATGGCTCCGAAATGAAGATGCGTGTATCCCTGATGAATCCAGTGATGTGGAAACTCCTTTGGGATACTCAGTGTAATGAATTGTTCCTAAGGGGTGGCTGGTATGGGATGCTGGTCAAATTTGGATGATTGAACATACTCATTCACTGTTTTAGGAGTAGATCGGATGAGTTCTCTAATGGACTTGATAGGAGAAAAGGAAGTTGGTCGTGCAAAGGCAACATAAGGGTTCATGACAGGAAGTTGGGTTTGTAAGATTTTTGCATCTTCCTAGTAAGATACCTCATAGAGAAAATCTATTTTGGAAGAGTTACTTCGTCTCAGATCAGGAGGAAAAGAAAGAGAATTGGAAAGTTCTATGTATACGGAGGAGGAGACTTGAGTGTTTTCTGGTGATGTTTCCATGGTTGGGAAGTCTCTTGCTTTTGGCATTAGTTCCTAGAATACCTTGAATTGCGAAAGAAACTACTGAGAGTGGCTTGATACCATATACCTGTCTCGTAGATAGTATGTGGTCAAGAAATCTGCAACAGACTCAAATCAGGCTTTCAAGCATTCATAAACCTTTAACCATCAGCAAAAAAAAAACTTAATCATAAATCCCTAACAGAAAAAGAAAAAAACTCACCGCTAATATTTTTATATATACATGAAAAATATGCATTTAATATACAACGTGTCCCAACGTGTCGTCAAATTCTCTATTTTTTTCAAACGACATGTCGACGTGCCGTATCATATCCTTTTGTGTCGCATATAGTATATCGATGTCGATGCTACTTAACTTGCGAGAGAACAATTTTGAGTTTGGGCATGTATTAAGAACAAATTTGTCAACTAATTGATGTTTTTTTATCGGTAACATAGTTAGCTAACAATGGATGATTCAACTTATAATCTCGCAACATAGAAAGTCAAAAGCATTTTCATTATATTCAAAAATTTATTGTCAAATTATATCGTGTCAGACATAAATAACACTTCGTAATTTTTCAAAACTTATCCATTACCGAATCGTTGAAAACATTATTTTCTATGAAAAGTTATTAAACAGGTAAGGATTTTACTCATGGTTCGTCCATGTTTATGCTTACATAGGAGCTCACCTGTTATAATTTGTTACGTAAAAAGTTGCTAAACCATTTTTTTATTAGATCGCTGTAATAAAATTAATCTTAACATTAAGAAATCACTAAACCCCTGGTCAAGCCGCTTTCCTCAACTTTACAAAGTGACCAACTTCCTTTCTGTTAGGAGATTGACAGCTGCAAAAATATTCCCTTCTTTTCCTTTCTTTTATGTCATCATCATCGTCCCCTTCGTTACCTAACAGTCAATCCATCCAAAGACAGCGCGAGTGTCACGATTGGCTGTACGTTGCATCCCCAGGTGACAAAGCCTTGACCTGACCATCATTGTCTTAGTAAACAATTTCTTACTGAGGGCGACCTTTTGGCAATAAAGTCACAAGATCCAGGGAACACGACTATCTGCACGACCCACAACACCTAATTTGCCAGCGCGGCAAAGTGGCAAGATTGTAGCAAAAGTACACCACAGAAAACGCACCAGATTCTCGGAAACCAGACGGTCTTCCGATGGTTGTACCGAAACGCCGAGCTTCATCTTTGCCGTACCTAGAATGGTTAGACGATGTAACATAATATACAGCCGATATCATCAGTGAAAAAGGGCTTCCATGTCTAGTGCTTACAGATCGTTTCTTGTACAGATCTCCACCATATTAGGCACTAATAGATTATTACAAATGCACCAATGTGTAAAAGTTAAAATAACTCATTTTTCTTCATGGGGGCAGCCCGCCATCCACATCTTGTGATATGCTCATCTCTCCAGGACGATCACAATGCGTAAGTGTATTCTGACCTCGCAATAGCCATAAATGGCCTAGGTTGTAATAGCTCATCCTTTCACCGTATCAACCATCACCTCGTAAATTGATTTATTACACAAATTCGGCCAAGCTTAGCTCATGCTGCTTTGTGTTCGAACTCTATCTATAATCATTTGCCGACCTGACAAATCTTCCTCATAACCAACAACCTGCATTTGATGCGTCAAGCTCAAATATAATCACCATGAAGC
Organism: Psidium friedrichsthalianum; assembly: GCA_019149425.1. Classification (NCBI taxonomy): domain Eukaryota; kingdom Viridiplantae; phylum Streptophyta; class Magnoliopsida; order Myrtales; family Myrtaceae; genus Psidium; species Psidium friedrichsthalianum. The sequence continues at coordinate 5,546 of JAGVVM010016427.1, read as the reverse complement.
AAATGGTGCTGAAATAGACTTTGGCAACAATGACTAACGGATTTCAACAATAAGTAATTAAACATTGCTAGAGAGAAGTAACCGCAGCAGAATGAGTTGAGAGGAAACCTGAGAATCAGTTTGTGTCTCACTAAAACCATCGAAGGTGCTTGCATTTCCAGAAGGGTTGCAGATATTCTCATTCTTCTGGCTCCTGAAAAGATCACAAGCTCACAGCTAAAACCAAGACAAAAACCAAGATGACCATGTACATTTTCTCTAATTCTGGAACTCTTTCCATTTATAGACGAAAGTAAAATTGGCCTTTCAATGGCCTTCGCACAATCTAGTGGGCTTGAAACATTTCAGGATAAAGGAAAAATAATTGTGGCTTCAGTTAACAATGATCCAGTGCCATACTTTTATGACTACCAAATGCTGCTCCTCTCATGGTAGTATCAAAATACATGATGATATGAAAATGTGGACCACATCACTTTTTTATTCATGCATAAGCAACTTCCAATTAGAAAGGAAAAGAAAAGGGTCATGGTCATTATTTGAGCGTCAAAACGAAGAGTGGCAAGTTAACTATAAGGTCTTTACGTCATGTTCCTTTACCTTTATTAGCCGACCTTAAATTCTTTAAACTCCATTTTGTATGTTTATATGCCGACCTACAATTTGCCGAATTCAGTCTTGAAATTAGAAGATGCCATGAAAAATTAAAGCCCATAAACTTAGTCAGAAATTCACCAGTCCCCCACTGTCTAACCAATAGAGGAACAAACAGCCAAAATTTCTGCATTTATACCCTAAACTTTCTTCTCAGCTCTACTCGGACAGAGAAGAAAAACTGCTTTTCTTCAAAACACTAATATTAATTTTAATTCAAAAATAATCCAAATATACAACTTGAGCATGTGATTCAGTCATTCTTGCAGGCGTATATCCTGACAAAAAAAAAAGCTACGAAAAATGCAGGAGAAACAGAATCTCAATGATGCAATTCAGACGCATTACAAAGTTCACCTGTTTATCCAATGCTTGGACAATCCAACTACTGTAGGAGGCCCTGGACGCTCTTGGCCTAGCAACGGACAATGAGATGAGAATAGTTGCTCCATAGTCAAGGATCCATACTAACAGAAAAGTGTCCTGTGTAGAGCTAAAGAAAGACCTGATAGAAAGGAGACGCTTCCATCACTCACAATCCTCACTGGAGACTTCATATCGTGAATCTTGCAAAAAAAAAAAAGGAGGTGATTAATTCAACAAATGAACAGTCATGTGCAAATGGTCTTAAAAATGAATATAATCTCTTACCTTACTTGTCTGCTCCAGCAAATCCTCAATAGCTGCAGCAACATCAGGAACGGCATCTCCAACTTCCCCAGGATTATTCAATTTCTCTCCTTTACTGCAATCACTATTGCTGGTAGGGTAACTAAGATGTTCTCTAGATGACCGCAAATCTTTTGGGGCATTGTCTGGAGTGACTCTTGCCTTTTTAGTAGAACTTGAGTTGTCAGTTTCTTCCCAAGAGAACTTTTGTATGTTCTGATTACGGGTAATTCTCGAGTCTTGTGATTGACTTGGAAACTGTGATGGATGATCTCCAGACATTGTTTGGACAATCTGTGAAGGAAACTGGGTCATAGCACACGCTCCTGCTTCTTGTTCAGAAACTTCTTTTGGGGAAAATTGATCAGCAGGTACAAGCTTGTTCTGCTAAGAAACAGCTTATATTAGGATCTTTCACAATTTATCATAGTTTGCATTTACACATGCATGAGACAGTACCAGACGTACCTGCCTGACACATTCATATATCCAACCACATGTAACTGACTTTATACCCCATTTACACGCTGCCTCATACTTTGGCCCATTTCTGAACTTGCACAATAGATGTGTGACTTTTCTAGTCAGCTTTAACACAAACTTAGCTCCCAAAGTAAAACACAAATTTCTTAGTAAAAGTCGATCTTTCTCTTCGTACTGGGAAACACAAAAGCGGATACTCTCAAACCCTGGAAGAGGAACCCGACAGGGAAGTGGAGAATAGAGGACGTGACTATCAACATCCAGCAAACAGCCATCCTTCAAAAGATTCGCTTGCATTAGCATTCAGTGCAAAAGGCATGGTAACAAGTATCTCTATATAAAATTGGCTGATTCTAGACAAAGCATTGAAAATGAAAGAAATTAAGAGACAACCAAATATTCAATCAACTGCAGGCCAACAAGTAAAATAGAATTCTCTAAAGAACAACACTGCATCTGACGAGAACGCGATACTTGCTATCATAATTGAGAAATTTCCTTAATCGGTAAAGATCAGTTCTAGTTCATGATTATATGGCACAATATACACAAAATCAAAGGAGGAATACATGAACTTCATTGGGTTTTAATTCCTTCCTTCTTCCTTTCTTTTTCCTATACGAGGAAACTATGAGATGACAAAAGATTTGAGCTCAATCCATTTACTTGTGTCCTCGGTTGGGGTGGGGAGAGAGAGAGAGAGAGAGAGAGGAAAAGATATTGCATGCCCTCAGAACGGAATAGCTCGTGCTGCATCAAAATGCATCACTTTTTTAAAAATTATTGCCATAAACCATATTCTCCTAATTTTAAGATCATGTTTCGATCAATTAGGGTGCTCAATATCTGTTCTCTTTCAATGTCTGCTTGAGACATGGTTATATGTCACAAATCTGAGGACCTAGATAACATTGCTCCAAGTCAAAGTTTTATACTTCTCATTCATCTACAGTCTTTGTGAACCATTCAATGGATACATAAAAGTTTTGAAGTTGCTCAAGAAAGCCCTCTCCTTTCCTCTGTTTGACGAACAAGTAAATAGAGAATTTAAAGAACTATTAATTTGACTGTCAACTTTGAATAAGCCATGTCATAAAGAATGATAGAGGCTATAGCATTACGGGTTCGAAAAAATTGAATTCATGAATATAAGTCAGTAAAGCATATAACTTCTTTCATTGCAAAAATATGACAATGACATGAAATATAGGAAAAAAGAACAAACTTCATGCAGAAAATTAACAGAAGAAAAGCTGCATAAACCAAATTATCAAGCATACCTCTAAACAACATCTAATCCAGTGGCTGGATACGCAAATAGTTCGGGTGATATCGTCTTTGGGCTTTACACCATGACACTCGATGATGAAATGAACATTCTGTGTTTCGTGATCACCCACCACTACACCTCCTCCTTGATTTACCCATTCAATAATTTCATCACGCTGGATGGGGAAAGCACATGATTTACAACACTAAGAAAAATGTAGACATGTAATATACAAACAGACTGCACAATCAGTGCCAGATTCAGGGGAAATATTAAACGGGCAACTTGAAAAGAGAATGCTTTATCAGAGGAAAAAAATAAAATACTGCTAAATGGACGTAGAGCAAGTGAGTCTAAGAAATTAATAGTTAGATCAAGGTGACTAATCCCAAAGGGAGCGGTTGAAAATTGATCTTATTACGCGCGATAAAACATCAATGACAGCGGCAGGTCCTCTTTGTAACAGGCAAGAACAAATATCGATAACTAGTCTAGATTAGTAACTAAATTGAAAAGCAACCCAATGGCACAGAATGGGCAGGTATAATACAGTTAGAGAATTTTGCGAACTACTTACGCTAGAACTCGACACTTCAGGAAGCATTGAATATAAAGTGGACATTAAGAAGTAGAACCACTCAATTAGGGGTATGCATCGAGGCCACGCACCACAAAGGAAATATCTAACCATGCAGTCTTTCGGGGTTCATTAATATAGAAAATTCAAAACAAAATCAAATGCTTATGAATTCACACACCAGTTATACATAAACCGATAATGTTAAAGGCTCTCTGCACAGAGGCGCTACTTAGACACTTATGTGAAGAAGATAATCCAGGTCAGAAAGGTTTCTGAACTCCTTTCGGGGGCCAATATGTAGACCAATGAGTTCAAAGGGGGAATCAGCCAGACGCAGCAATAATCTGCTCTAGGGTATGAAATTTTAGTTCCATGCTTTAGCCATGTCAGAAAACTATGTTGAATATTCATATGCTACAACTGGCACTTTGAGAAAGTTGAAACGCTTTAATTTTATGCTTAATAATTTAAGAAAAGTTCAGCTCTGTAACTCACTCTATCTTCAGGAAAGGTTTTGGAGAAATGAAAAGTTCTCCCCTTAAACACGCCAGGTGACTTCCCATCCTGAGTAAGACAGTTGCTCCACATCTTCTTAAGTACTTCATCCTCATTACTTACAGGAAGAGAGACATTTGGCTCCGATAGTTTTGCTACTCCTTCAAGACTAGTTCTGCCATTTGTAATCCGCTCCTGCTCATGTTTATCAAGTGATACTCTAACTTCACGATTAGAATTACCCAACAACTGATCAGCAGGAATTCCAGGCAGAGCACAGTTGCTGCTTCCCTGGTTCAAGCTAATTGTGTTGATGGTAGGTCCCTTGCTGAAGCACATAGATCCTGTGAATTGGGGTGTTTTGGAAATAAGTTATCAAGTGCAAATCAACACTCGTTTACAATTCATCACTAGCCAAAACATAACTCAACATCAACATCATCAACATCACCTTCATCCCAAACCAGTTGGGTCGGCGGTCGATGAACCTGAAGCGACATAACTCAAAGGTATAATAAACAAATAACAACTAGTAAACCTTTTGGGACGAGTAAATCAAGGGCAATGTGCTTATGCAGGACAGGGACTTCCTTCTTTTCACGGTCACAGTCTTCAAGCCATCCTCTTCGCACCACATTAATAAGACCCAGTGAGGCAACGCTTCTTACCTCCTTTTTCTCACTAGAGAATTCATATGAGCAAAATAGACAAAGCTTCAGTATGAAAAGCAATAAAGAAATCACAGGTAAGATGACCCGGCAAAGGGGCATCATAGTACTAGTGACTTCAAGCTGACATAGCCAGACACTATGTGCTCTTCACATGCAAACCACATTAAAAAGGCCAACTCAAACTGAGTGCCAGAAAATCCAGAGTTTGTTTTCTCAACAGATACTATAAAATTCGAAAACTCACCTTTCTGAAGGTAATCCAACTACAATGTGCGTCAATCTTTCGTTTAGAGTTGCATACCGGGAGGCTCCACCTCTCCGCACCATATTGACTAGATTTCGCAAATCAGAAGAATCAAAACCAACAAGTGTTAACCTACATTCTGACAAATACAGGTCATTGTCTTCATTTTCAGAGTCTTCAGCAACACAACCATCATGATTCACCTCCCCATTGCATTGCACAGCTGGCACTTCATTATTATCCTCTTTTGCAAGGAAATGGGGATCCACAAACATTGAAGACACATTCTGAGAGAGAGTAGTTTCTAAATCTGGATCATCATGGTCGGTAGCTGAAATGGAATGGAAGTCCCGATCTCCAACCATTGAAGAGGGGACAGACTGTGAACTTCTAATAACTTTCTCCTGATTTTGCTGACTACTTGCAGTTTTCACTGACAACATTGAACTACCCTGAACAGGATAGGACTCCTCATTAAGA
>JAGVVM010016423.1:0-10035 GCA_019149425.1 Psidium friedrichsthalianum | reverse complement strand
TTTTTACTATCTTCCTGTACCCTTGTAGGAGAAAGAGTCCGTCACCGAGGGTGAACCACTTTGTCCCTCGCTACTCCGACTGTCATGCCCAAAACCCACGAGCACGCAACATCCTGTCATATCTGTATGGTCGAATGGTCGACAATCACGACGGCCCCTCCCACGAAATCGACGTAACCAACGACCTCAGAGTTCCTTAGGCAATGGAAACGAGCTCAACATCAATCCTCATACACAGACAAAAGTAAAGAGAGGAGACAGACCAATCAATTCACCAAACCAACTTTATATTGCATGCCCTTTTCATAACTTTCAGGATAACGTCATATACACAGTTCAAAGTTTTCGTCACATCCTTACAACTCATTGACTCGACCTTTACAAAAAGACTTAGGTTGGCAGTTTCTCAAAATTCCAATAAAGAGCAAACCATACAAACAGAGTTATACACCAAGAGGCTTTGCCTCCACCAAGCTATTCATATTATACGTCCACAACCATCATGGTCTAAGGGAAAGACTGGAGTCTCTCAATCAATTTCCTTCGGAATCCCCTGTCTTACCAGTATGCATAGATTGTTGGGGAAGCAAGGGTCTAAAACATAAGCGCGCAATCACCTGATGATAACAAATCTCATCAGCTAACCCCTAGATCCCTTCTCAGAATACCAATACCCTCAGACCCACTTCACGCTCATACATGGCACTCAAACCACAGAGAAATTTTAAATTGGGGGACACGAAAATCAGGGTACACGCCGCGAAGGACCCCCCCCCCCCCGAAACTCACCATAAATGTTTAGTTTCTTTCATTTTATAAACGGAGACAGCTCGAGGTCTAATCAGAGACTATAAAACTAGAAATCACATAAAACAGGCCAACAATGGTCTTAACACAAGATAGGCCAAATTATGTAAAATAAACGAGTCCAATCTAGACAATCTATGAAAATACATATGCATGCACGCTTAATCTTGAACCTCGGCGAACAGTCATTGACCCACATCAAACTAGGCGCATTTCAGGTACCGACCCGCGTATTCGTACACATTAGGTCCGTCCTCAAACCCGCCATGTGGAACGCTCTTAGGTTGGATTTTATCACTCCAGTTAACCCCGTGTCAAACGCATCAAGACGCATAAGGCTACGTTTCGCCTCTAATTTGAGCCGCTTCATATAGGCGCTACAGGTCGACCGCGTCGTAGATCCTCAGATCTGTGCTTCAACCGCATTATGGGACGTTCTCAGGTTGGAACCTTATCGCTGCAGAACCCTGCGTCGAAACGCATCAGGGCGCACGAGGCTAGTTTTCTTACGCCTCTGTGGCTACATTTTAACCAATGAATATATTTACCCAAGTGACTTCCTGGCAGATATATTACGTAAGTCACCATGATGGCAATCAAACATGCGAAAATCGTTTACACTTGTCGTTCAGGCAGTAAAATCTTTTAAATCATTCGGATTAGAACTCATGCCAAGTACGTTAGGGCACATTTTCAAATACGAAGCCCAAATATCTACAATCCACATATCTGGCTAAATAGCCAGCAATCAACTCATTTTGCGAATCCAAATTTGTCGCACTAGTCTTTCAGGCAATAAAATCCTTTTAATTTATTTGGTCGAAATCATCGTTCCAACTACATTAGACCATATATCAAATACGGTCAAATTTCAACCCACATATCCGGCAAATGGACAAGACAATTCAATTCATTTTGCGAATCCAATTTTCGCACTCGTACTTTAGGCAATAACTCCTTTAAATTCATTTGGACAGACATCATTGGCCAAGTAAGTTAGCCACAGTTCAAATACGAAGTCAAATATTCAATCAAACATATCCGGCCAACTGCCAAGCCAATCAACTCATTTTACGATCCAAAATTGTAGCACTTGCCTTTTAGGTAATAAAAAGCCTTTAAATTCATTTACAGAAATCACCGGCCAAGATAAATTAGGCCACAATCAATACGAGTCTAAATATTCAATCACATTTCCGCCAAATGCCAAGCCAATCAAAATAAAAAAAAAAAAAAAAAAAATCATTTTGCGAACCAAATTGTCGTACTCGCCTGTCAGGCAATAAAATCTGTAACTCATTTATGAACCCAAATATTCAATCAGCATAGAAAAAGGCCAATTTCAATTACGCAAAACCTTGCCCAAGTACGTAGGACCAAAACTTAAAATACGGCCCAAATATTTTATTCACATGGCCAACACAATGACCAAGCCAATAAAATCTTTTTCACGTGCTGCATTTTATAAAAATGCCCATTCTCATGGGATCAAAAATGACACCAAATAATAATTTCAAGTATACTGGGTCATCCCAAATTATTTGAATACAAACAGGGTCCCAAATATTTGGAAATAGTACATGAATATGCTTCGGGCCCGATTTTGTATAAAATGATTCAAATATATTTTGGTTATTCGAACTGCACGAGACCCACAAAACTGTCATTTTTCGAATCAAATTTAAATTGGGCAGCACGTGAATAGTGTGTCAGAGGTTTGTCGAGAACAGTGATTTTCAAAATACTTTTGGCCCGTTTTGGCTCTAAATCTCCCAAAAATTCATTTTTCGGTACCCCAAACCTCACGGATCCACATCAACCACCGCCAAAGCATATATCAGCCAAGATAGCAAACATACCAAGCCGCCAAATAATAACCACAGCCTCACCCATAGAATCAATTTGCCAAATACGCCAGTTCGCACAATTTTCCTAAACTATTACCTCAAATCGGACCCTAGAGATCATCAATGGCATGTAAATATTCTAATTAGAAATGAGGTTTAATTTACCTAAATCGAGTTTGACATGGAGCTAAGAAAGGATGGGAAGCGGCGGCGCATTTTCGGGTCGACGAAAAAACACGACGGATTCCAGTGGATTTAGGTCCAAACCAGGCTGATCAATGGCTTAACGGGGTGGTCTCAAGCTGAAAAATTAATATTTTCAAATGAAATGAGCTCTAGGGCGTCGCTGGCGTCAACATATAATCAACATGGGCCTATATGGTTCAAATTCGGGTAATAGAAAACAAGTCGTCGCTGAAACGCAAACCATATTTGAAAGGTCAAAAACAATCTCGGATCTAAGTGATTCCAAAGTTCTTGTGAACTCTCTCGAAATAGGACTAGACATATCCAAAAGTCATGAAAATCTCAACGTCGAATTTCGTCGATGGTCGATTGAAGTTGCGGCAGAATCTAGAGAGCAGAGATGAGAGAGAGAGAGAAAATCCGAAAATTTGGAGGAGAGAGGAGAGAGAATCTGGTGATAATTATGGAGGGGGATGAGAGAGAGAGAGAAGAGTAGAGAGCGAGAGAGAGAGATAGTAGATTTTATGGCTTTGGGCTCAATTATTTTGAGTCACTATTTATCGAACCACTGACATAAAGCTAAACGCATAGATTGATTTTTGGATATCAGTAAATTTCTCGGACTGATAAAACTTGGACATCAATAATTTGGGTCAAATATGCGTCAATGATCAAAAATGTATCGACGAGACCGGTGCTGACATTCAGAATTCAGGGACCGGTAGGACTCAATCGGTTTTGATTTGGCTCAACGCGATCGGAAAATAACTCGAATGCATTAAAAAATTTCTACCCTTACTAAAATTACTAACCCACTCCTGAACCATGGATTCTAGCACAAGAGGGGGCGAGGATAGCAATTTTAAATTTTTCCTTCTCTAAGCATTCTAAAGCCACACTACCATCACGCCTTTGTTTTTTCAGGCGACATCTAATTTCGACCCCGAACACTCTGAGAGTCAATCGTCCTATTCTAAAAACCAATTCGCGGTCTCATTCATAAGACGACAGCTTTAAATAAATTCTCAAACTAACGGGTGGCTTTTAGGAGTCACGTGTATCGACCATTTGGTCCACATGCTTATATTCCTAGCTAGCCTTTGGTTAGTCATCTCAGAGTGGCCACCTCCAAGTGAGATTCATTTATAGCGCCTCCATGAAATAACCATTTTGTATTCAAATTTCGGAAAAAGGGATCGAAACTCAGGATATTACACTGGCAACCTTTCGAGCCTTTCTTATCATCATTTCCTTCATTTTTAGGCCAAGCCATCACCCTGAGCTAGCTAGGTCAGCCCTCGTCCCCCGAGTCCCTGCCGGTGCTGCCATCGTCGTCCCAGCCGTGCATCACCGTCGCCTCGTCATCGTCCATCTTGTTCGTGGCTGCCCAAGCTTTGTTTTAGGTAAGCAAAACCTCTAAATCTTGTGTAGGATGTTAGACATGGCTCGGTTTGGCTCTAGGATGAGTTTGGGTTGTTTTTGTGCAATTTTATGGGTGGTTGCTTGGAGATGTTTACTGGCCATTACTGTTCATGCGCAGTGGTTACTGTTCACGTCGGGAAAACACTGTTCACATGAGTTTTTGGGCTATCCATGAGTTTTAGGTGTAGTATTTAAAGATTAGATGTCGTATCTTGAGGTTTTGGTGATGAAATGTGGATATTTGCATTGTTCGTCGCTTGTGCGCACCATTCATGGCCCCAAGAGTACTATTCACATGTGGTGGTCACTGTTCATATTGAGAAAACACTGTTCAGAGGGTCTCGTGTGTTCTCATGGCTAAATTACATGATTTGGGAATCGTTGATGCATATTTAGTTTCATGGTTGCACGGAAGGCCTATTATGATGAAATGGCATTCATTTGTGCATATTAGAAGGATGGACACTAATGTTAGAATATGTGAAATTGATCACCTAGTTATGTGCTGGTTTGGCCGTCTGTATTGCATCACGTTTTATTTGCTTGATCGTAAGGTTTTGAGCTTGGAATCGTTTGAACATACTTGGTTGTGTATTGTATGCATGTTGACATGCGTGTTGGCATGAGTTTGTAGCATGATGGATGACGATGTCGAGCAATTAGAGGGCGAGCCCCATTGAGGGGGAAATGGCGAGATAAGGTCGGTGCGCCCGAATGCATATGACGCAAGGTAGTTGGAGTGATAAGGGTGCCAACCTGGGTCTTAGTTTCGATACTATGCGGGTTGAGGCACTGGGTTGTTATTGTGTATCTGAGTCTTTGCGCTCTGGAGGCGTCTATGCAGGTACATGGATACTGGAAGTTTTGCCAACTTGAGTCTTTGCGCAGTGAAGTGTATATACGAGTTGAGGCATGGGCTTGTGTGATGTGAATAATCTTGTTAAGCCGAAACTGAAACCTGAGCATAGCATGCTTGTGTGAAAGCATCTGTTATCTATGGCCGGGATTGTCCTGCATGTATTGGTTGTCGACCATTGGTTTGCTTTGAGTGCAAAAAGAAAAGGCACATCAAACCAAACTGCCCTCTCCTGAAGAAGAGAGGAGGAGATAAAAAAAAAGAATCTAAGAAAGCTATGAAGGCAAAACCTTGGAGTGATATAGGATGTGAAGAAAGTGATGATGAGTATGCAAACATTTGTTTGATGGCAAATTCATAATCAAATGAAGAAACTAAGGTAACATATTCTGATATTTCTTTTGAGGAGTCATGTTCTGATTATAAAATTTCCCTCAAGAAAATTTTAGAGTTAAAAAAAGGAGAATGTCCAGTTGAATCAACTGAATAATTCTCAAAAGTATAAAATCACCTTTTTGCAAAAATGAATTTGTTCAAGTCAAAGATAAATCAGATCTAGTTTTAAATGAAACAATTCTTAAAACTAGAAAATGAATTTTGAAAAAAAGGAAAACATATCTCTTAGAAAGGAAGCTTCGGATATTAACAAAAAAAATTTGCTCAAGCTCAAAAACTTTAAAACACGTGCTATCTATACAGGTTTCATATTATAATAAATCTGGTCTAGGTTTTGAAAAAGAAAAGGATTTGAAAAATAATTTTGCAAAAGCAAAAGCTCGACTCAGAAAGAAACCCTCAAGACTTGTGCATAAAAACCACTTTCAAAAGTAGTTCATATGTAACGTCCCCAAATTGTTCAGCTAATGGACAAAAATAAGTTCAACACCTTTGAGCCACTTTTTTTTACTTTTCCTCTCACTTTCCTCTCTCCATTTCAGCTGAAGCCTCCCCAAGCCACGTATTTGCCCTCTTAGATATTCACTCCACTTTGCAGCTAAGTTGGAGTCCTTTCTTTGGCCAAATTTGCGGCTGAATCTGCTCCATTATCTCATTATCTTGGCTGAGGTCATTCCCATGCGAATGAGACAAAGTTACATGATTGGAAGACACCACTTTCTGCTCCTCTTCACTTGTGTTCCTCGACTGAACTGTGGGTGGAATTATTGCTTCACATTCTACTCCTCTACTCCAGTTTTTGCTGCTGGAAGTTGCCACTGCCGTATCTTCTTTTTCTTCTTCGCGGCTACTGCTCACCTCTTGGCCACTCGAGGTTGTTGTTGCTGCGTTTTTCTTCTCCAACTTCTGCTGGTTTCAGTTGGATTTTCAGCTGCTAGTGAGACGGATTGCTGCCGCCACGGTTTTCTTCTTGGCCGCTACTGCTCTTCTTCTCAGTTGCTGAACTTCCAGCTACTTGCAAATCTGCTGCTAGAGCTGCGAGTTGCTGCTTCTTCTTCACTCGTCGCTGCTCGACCTCCCTCTTGGTCGCTGTCTTGGTTGCTGCAACTGCTGGAATTCTTCTGTTCTTCTCGGATTCTCGCGTCCAGCACGCGCATCCGGAGGAAATCGGCTCGTTCGGGGTCGTCCGGCGTCCGAATCGAGCTCCGTTTTCGCCTCTGTACTCGTAAGACTTCAAACTTCGATATTCTAGAAGCGGATCAGCGAAAAACCTCCTAGAAAATTCCCAGTTTTGATTCAAAGTTGACCCCGATTTGCCCGTGTTTGTTTGTAGCTAATTCCTCACCCTCTCGGCTGAAGTTGCTTTGCTCGAAGCTCAATCATCGTCGTCCGTGGCCCGAGCTCAAAGTCGGATTTTTAAGTGAGCACATTTCTAGACTTGACTTAGAACGTCGGGTATGCTAGGGACTAGTAGGGAAAATTTTATGATGAAAAATATTAAATTTCTTGGACGTCAAATGTCGATTATTTATTATCGATCATAGGGGTCAATTGGAAATTTTTGTGGACTTTAGAAATTGCCTTGTGTGCCAGATTGCTTGCCTCTGAGCCTAAGTGACTTAGAATGAAAATCGGGTCCTAAAATGCGAGTTTTGCAACGTGAAATGCCTGGTTATTATATTTAATTTATTTTGAGTTGAATTATGTACTCTGGTGAATAATCTTGGAAATGCATATGGCAAAGTTGACTTGCATGAGAGTTTACGGGGTGGGCCAATTGAGAATTTTGTGATGCTCATCATTAATCTGCATACTGGCATGAGATATGTGCGTTTGGCGGAGTGCGTAGAGCCGTGCAGGACGGCCCGGCAGTGTCTAGGGGGCCACCGGGAATGCAGGGCGATAAGGAGGTGCCGATCGCAGTGCTAATTGAGCCACGGTCTTGCACTTGCGCCTGAACGTGCTCGGCACGGGGTAGCTGGAGAGACAAGGGTGCCAACTTCGGTGTGATTAGACACGGGTTGAGGCACAGGCCTGAGACGTCCATGACGTGGCCGGGACCGGAAGTGCTATTGAGCCACCGGTGGGGTTCGGTCCGGAAGAGCTAGTGAGCCACCGGGGACCCCAAGTGAATCATTGAGCATCTCTGCATTGGCATCTGTATGATCTGAGGTCACAATTTGCATGTGATGATTTACATTCTAGCAAGAAGTGCATGCTGCTTTCTAAATTAAGTCTAGACATGTGTTCACTGAGTTTCGACTCACATATTTTTGGCTGATCGTCATTTCAGATCATTGATCATAGACCTGTTCTCTGATATCCGAGGAGTTTGATTCGGAGGAGTGGTCCTTGCTAAAGGACGAGTAGTCCTGATGATGCCTAGATGGAGACTAGTGACTTTTGATTTGGCCTATTCCCTTTTGTTAGTGGCCAACTCAGGTTTTGTGGTTCAGGTGATAGTCTTCCTCCCAGGTTGTACAGAACTCTTACTGTTATATGTAAATTAAGTTTTCTCTATCTCTCTATCCCACATGTATGTTTGTCAGGGGATGCGCGTTTTCGCTGTCGCATTTGTTAGCCGTCGTTTGGCCGCGACGAGTCCTGGGCCGTCGCTAGTGTTGGCCAGGCGATGAGCGAATTTGGCAGGTGAGGGGATGTTGCGGGTCCGACGGAACCGGGGCGTGACATCATATGATCTGAAGGGCATAGTTTATCTAAATGCTCAAATCGTGGTGATTAAAATCATTCTAGAAATTATTGTCCCAAGGCCTGGAGACTTATTAGAGATATTCTGAGATTATGTAAATCTTCTAACCTAAAAGGACCCAAACATATTATCTTCGATCTTTGCTAGTAACAAAAAGAAGAAGAAATAAATAATACCTTGATAGCAGCTATTCAAGACATACGGCTAAGGACTCAGAAAGATCCATCAAATTAACCAAATTTGATGTTGGAAATGTATCTTTTGGTGGCAACGAGAAAGGAAAGATCATAGGCTAAGGAACCATGAAGATTGACAATCTTATTATCAACGATATGTTTTTGTTTATGGAATTGAATTACAATATGTTTAGCATAAGTCAATTATGTGATATTGGATTTAAGATCTACTTTTTATAAGAAAAATGTTCATGAACCAGAAAGGACAACCAGCAAACTTTCAAAGCGCGAAGACATGAAAACATATACCTTATGGTCACAACACTAAGGATCTTCAATGCCTAATATATATCATAGATGAATATGAGATATAGCACAACAAGCTAGGACACATAAGCTACAAGTAAATCTCAAAGTTATCATCTAAAAAGCTAGTGAGAGGACTTCTAGATGTTAAATTTTAGAAAGTAGACCTATATTTTGTCTGCACTCTTGGAAAACAGGTGAGAAATTTCTTCAAATTCATAAATCAAGTCACCACTATTGTGCCTTGCAGCTCCTACACATGGACATCTTTGGATCAACTTGAAGCCAAAGTATTGGAGGTAAAAGATATTGCTTGGTAATAGTTTATGACTATACTATATTCAATTGGATTTTCTTTTTAACTCATGAGAATAACGTTTTTTCATACTTTGAGAATTTTGCAAACAAAATTCAGAATAAAAAAAGGCCATTCAATTCATGCATCAAAACCGATCATGGGTGTGATGGTTTAAATTTTTGCCAAAGTAAATTAAATAGCGGAATAATAATGATCAGGCTTGAAAAGTTAAACGGACGAGTTTTGGGAAATTAATATTTTGGTGCATTGGATTATTAGTTGGAAGATATATTTTTGGCACGGTAATTTTGTGTGACTGATGGTGAAAGTTTATTCGAGCATTTATATAAGTAGTCGGTCCATTGCAAAATTTGGTTCGCAGTTTGGGCGCGGAAATTTTTATCAGCCTCAGCCCTTGATATTTTCTCTTCCACTCTATTTTCTTACACGACAACTCACCCTCTCCCTTTTTACTTGGTAGTAAGTCCCTAGGCCACCCTCCTCTTCTTATTTCTTTTATTCTTTTCAAGGAGACACTGTACCAAACTATCCCCCTCTCCTCTCTCTTCGTGCACCACCCCACCAATTGCCCTCTATAGTTTCTTTCTCTCTTCTTCTTTCTTCATTTTTTTTTTCTAGTAGACGATACTACGGAGGAAGTTTCCCTCTCTCTGTTCTTCTTTGTTTCCTCTTCATCTTCTTTGGCCAAGTTTTGTGATGCTCCCTCATCCAAACTCTTGAACTTGGACCCTCATCGCTTTGTTCGATTGTTGCTGCAACTCAAGCTCTCAGATTCCATCTCATCGACGCTGCTCTTATCCATGGTTGAGGGTGGGGGTTGAGCAAAGAACAAGGCGAGTAAAATTTCTGATTCACAAACCTTTGAATCCTTAATTGCTCCTACTTGTTACGTATTTCAGCTAAGTAGTTATCTCTATATGTTGGGTTTGCTGAATATGTGAACAGATCGTTGATTTGAGCTATGAGATGAGGTTATCTAGCTGAAATGTGCCTAATTTTGTCATGAGAGG